>JAMBLF010001888.1:0-29717 GCA_030578115.1 Leucoptera coffeella
ACTACAAAATAAATTTATTACATTACGTTATTTGGGCTCAACATTGATAGGAGTCTTTACGAAATGAGTTTGCTATTGAAAGGTTTCGCGATCAGAGATGCCACACAATTGCTGATTCATTTCAACGAAAGCTAGACATGTGACAGATAGCATTAGTAATATACATACATAACTATATAGCTATTACTCTTTGTTCTTAGATTAAGTACGATATGTCACTGAATTTAAAATAAAAATTTCACTTGAATACTACAGAACATTCAATTAAGTGTTATAGCCGAATTTGTTATATTTCATATTTCTTAGTTTAGTTTTGTAGCGAGGATGTGAGGAAGAAAGCTTCCATTGTGTATGTAATTATTCAGTGCTAGTCTAGGCCGTAAATGTAACGCTAACTAGCTGCCGTTCTTCCGGACATATCGTAGGAGACGACTAATGGAATAGGGGTATATGGAATCTATTATAGGCGATAGGCTTCACCAATATTCCACATGACAACAACACCCCAATGCTAATAAGTGACAAAGGAAGATATTTTCATGTCTTCAAAGTTCTGTCCACATCGATAGGGATTCAAATACGTAAATGTGAGAGTATCAATGACTATTTTACGAGGAGGCTTACCACCGGTCACATTAAGTACTGACTATCTGGTCAACACGAGGGTTTGAGGTGGCCATAGAATTACTACCTTCTCAATTGCGAAGATAAAAAACCTTAACCTCTGAATATCCCGCAAGTGTCAAAAGTCGTGAACGAGTTTGTTTTTATGTTTTTGTTTAATGAAATGCTCGTCTGCAGTTTTAGTCCACTTTTTCAGATAATCACAATCACTTGAACTCTGGACTTAGTGGTTACACATTAGTCTTAAATAGTCGTTGACTATTTCAGGCACGATTTGAGCAGCCTCCGCGTGCTGGGTAGCGTGGGAGAGCCCATCAACCCTGAAGCGTGGCACTGGCTGCACCGTCTGGTGGGTGGCGGCCGCTGCTCCGTCGTGGACACCTTCTGGCAGACGGAGACTGGTGGCCACGTGCTCACGTCACTGCCAGGAGCCACGCCCATGAAGCCTGGTGCAGCGGTAAGAAACTCTATATCATCACTACATAGTATAAAACAAAGTCGCTTTCTCTGCCCCTATGTCCCCTTGTATGCTTAAATCTACTACGCAACAGATTTTGATGCGGTTTTTTTAATAGAGTGATTCAAGAGGAAGGTTTATATGTATAACATCCATTAAATAGTGTAGTAGGCTATATATTGCGAAGCCGTAGCGGGTTACTAGTTATTCAATAAAACGGGACTTATCGTGAAAATTTTATAAACAAAGTATTACGTTTGTTACCCGACGTTTCGGCCATGTTGCAATTGCCATGGTAACGGGTCAATACAATAATAAAGACTCTAGTCTCTCAAAACTAGCTCATAAATAGACAGACTATAAGCCCATATTCAAGGATGAATTGCTGAATTTTGGAAGTAGTTACAAGGTCAAAGATGAAGGGTCTAATTGTCGAGTTAGTGATTCTTTGGGCACCTCGAACTCAGGTATTTAGCTGATAAATTTAGTACTTAATGTACCAATGGATAAACCATTTACAAGCATTTATATTGTATTGCATTAATTTGCCTCTTTCCAAGAAGGTTTTTCACCAGTTACGTCACCTTAGAACAGCTGAATTTCACAATAATCATTGTGGTAATCTTCCTTTGGAATTGTGGAATTATGTTTTATTTGATCTATATCACTACATAGTATAAAGCAAAGTCGCTTTCTCTGTCCCTATGTCCCTTTGTATGCTTAAATCTTTGAAACTAGGCAACGGATTTTGATGAGGTGTTTTTTAATAGATAGAGTGATTCAAGAGGAAGGTTTATATGTATAATAACATCCATTAAATAGTGGAGTAGGCTATATATTTTATACCCGTGCGAAGCCGAAGCGGGTCGCTACTTTTCTATAAAGATCAAAGTAGTACCAACACAGTAACAATTAGTACACTTAGCATAAGTCACTATTGCATATTTCCAGGGCTTCCCGTTCTTCGGAGTCCAGCCTGCCCTGTTGAGTGAATCAGGAGAGTTGATAGAAGGCCCCGGTGAGGGTTATCTGGTGTTCTCTCGACCTTGGCCAGGTATCATGAATACCCTGTACGGAGACCACCAGCGGTTCCAGGATGTGTACTTCTCCAAGTTCAAGGGGTATTACTGTACTGGAGATGGTGAGTGTTGGTTGTCCAAAGTATCAATGAATTCTTTCGACGTAGTTCAGTTGTTTGGGGCTATATATCAGTGGGTACAGGGTTCAAATTCCGCTTGATCGTGTACCGATGGAAATGTAGTTTAATGAATTTCTACGTACATTTTAGTAACAAAAATAAATTTACATTTACGAATTGCATTGAATATTACGGTGAAAAACAATCAAAATGAGGAAACCTATTTGTTTCCCGAATAGGTGCCTGTACATGGCGACACGGCATACCACCGGTCACATTGAGTACTAACTATTTTGTCTATACGTGGGTACGAGGTAGCCATAAAATTACTACCTTCGCAATTGCGGAGATGGAAAACTCAACCTCTGACTACCCCGCAAGAGTTCATGCTCGTGAACGCGTTTGTTTTTTTAATGAATTGTTCGTTTGCAGTTTTAGTCACAGTTTATTTGATCAGATAATCACACAATCACAATCGCTTGAACTCTGGACTTTGTGGTTACACTTTTGTGATGAAATCAATTGATAATATTGTGAATATTATCCATTAGACTAAAACAGTTTTTGAAATTTGTCGACTTTATGATGCTCTTGGTACTTACATCTTACATCATCATTGATAGTAGTAGAATCGACTACTGAGACCAAGGGTCAGCCACTAGTTACGCTGTTGAGCCTAAAAGTGCTATAAAGAACATAATAAGGGCTTAGCACAATCAACATGTCTACAAACAAGTTCTTTTTGTTGCATTTCAGGAGCCCGCCGTGACGAAGACGGCTTCCTATGGGTGACGGGCCGAATGGACGACATGCTAAACGTATCAGGGCACCTCATGTCCACCGCAGAGGTAGAAGGCGTTCTCACCGAACATCCACTAGTATCTGAGGCTGCAGTAGTCTCTCGACCGCACCCCGTCAAAGGAGAGTCGCTCTACTGCTTCATCTCACTCACAGAGGGCGCAGAGTTCAATCCAAAACTCGTAGGTGAACTCAAAATGCTAGTACGTAACCGTATCGGGGCGTTCGCGATGCCAGATGTGGTACAATACGCGCCCGGTCTCCCCAAGACCCGGTCTGGGAAGATTCTTCGCCGGGTTCTAAGGCAAGTGGCGATAGGAGACCGAAACCTGGGGGATATATCTACCCTGGCGGATCCCACGGTAGTTGAGGAGTTGTTTAACAACCGGCCTGAGTAGTAAAGTAGTAAACATAGGCGGCATTTCCGGTACCTCGGTTGTAAGAATTTGTTGGTTGATAGGCGCCTAGGTTACCATTTTGTGTCATTCCCCGAAGCACAAAGCTTTTCGTAGTCAACGATATGATACATAGGTGTATAAAAATGTATGTTTCTGAGTTGTAGATTTCTGTTAATTACGGTGGTTATTTCTGTTATATTTTGCTAGATAACGTTGTTTGTTGACCAGAAAGTGTTACAGAAGAGCGTTTCACTGACGTACCTGCGTAAAATAATTTATTTTGACATTGCCTAGTTACTTGTGCTTATGTTATGAATATTTTAATAGTTAAGGGTGTTCTTTTTTACTCGAATGTGGATTTTTAATTTGTAAGTAGGGAGTTATTTTTAATTGTATAAGTTATTAATTGGACATAATGTTTGTTGACTAGGTAGCGTAAATGTTTAATCGAAGTTATTGTATGTATATAGAGCCAATGATTTATAGCTGTTGTGATAATTGTTACATTGTTTTCAAATGATAAATTATCTTATTTATAAAATACAAAGGCAGTTAACGTAGCGAGTTTGATTTGCTGCCGACTTCGTTGATGTTATTCTACATATATTGTAGATTATTCTGATGGCACAGTTTCTAGTTTTCGTCAAACATGAGTGAAGTATAATTGCACAAAGCATCGAAGCAGGGCTGAGATGACAAAACAAGAATACAATTTAGTATGCTATTTGTTCTAATTATATATGAATATTGTTGTTAACTGTACCATAGCTATAGCATTTCAATATTATTGCGTATAAGGCGCGTGTCAGTAGATTTCTGCCTTAACCTTAAGCGTATACAAAAGATGAGCTAACGTGAGCTTCGCGTGGCCATACTGCTCACTCGAAGTCTACCGCTTCCGCCCAAAACCTTATCTATAAGGAACACAATTAGAAATAAGTGCAATCGTGAAGCGAAGCACAACACTTATATTATTTAAGCTTAAAATCGATTATGTTTAAAAGTTATTCTGTACATCGTTTAATGCTTTGATATTTATTTGTATAGGTTGATTTATTGGTTCTAAAAAGGTAATATTTTAAAGTTTCACGAATTTAGTTATGTATAATTTTATCTTGTAATGTTGGTAATTTATATTATTTTGTTGTTATTGGACATCACAGTGTCCCAATGTAACCACTGTGTATTATCTATATAATTTTGAAGTGTTGGGGCCAAGCTTCACGGAACGAACATATCATTGAAGTGATACTTAGTTGTCGTAGATGAAATAAATGTATTATATCGATACTGAGCTTTGCTGCATTTTTATTTCGCTCGCCTTTTTCTTCTATGGTTTGCGTTTAATCCCAACACTATATACCTACGCTTCTCTCTGACGTAATTGTCCATGCCTATATAACTTATCTGCTTCCAATTTTAGCTAGTGTCTTATTAATGGCGTACCGATAAATATGGATTTCAAGTGGTTTGCCAGGATCAGGAAAAATGAGATTCCGTGATCTGCCAACTGTTCTGTACATAGATTGGTGTGATCTGTATGTAGGTATCTAAAACTTAGTTCACTTGTACTATATACATATTACACTCGTGCCCTTTAAAGATCGGATGGTACCTCTCCATTCTTAAGTTTCCTCAAGCAGAGCTATGCTACGAATATAAAGATTTCAAATATTTATGTAAAATGTTAATAATGTTCTTTAAATTACGAAAATATCCATCGCATTAGACCTATGAAGATATAGGTATATTTCATGATTATTTAATTAAGTAATATAACACGCTAGTATAGCACTAAAAGCACAATAGCAAATAAAGAAAGAAAGGAACTAAACTTCTGTCAAATCCTACTGGTGTGTCGAGTTTATAAAGAAACATTAAAATACAAAGTTTATCCTTTTATTACAAATACTAATTAATAATAAACAACAAAGAACACAATAAATGAAGAAAATAAATAGCTTAATCTTTTGAATCCCAAACAGCGCCTATTCGCAATAAATAAGTACAATATTAAAATAAAACAATATGTAAGAAGTTTAACGTAAGTATGGCACAGCTCTCAAATAAAATTTCATTAGACATTTAGAACTATCTAATATCATAAAAAAATCTGAAAAAAATAATCTATTACATCAATAAATATGCTAATTCTTGTGGGAACACAGCGTTTGACGCTAGCTAAACCCTTATAGAATCATTCGATATATGAAACCAATGCAAATAACAATTACACCACCCGTGTTAACATTACGTTGTAGGTATATACAATACATATCTAGAAATGGAACAATTTTGTCATAGATGTGATTAACGGGAAATAAAATACCCAATAGTCACACCTTTAGTAAATTAATGACTATCTGCAAGTTGTACATATGTATGAAATAGGCACTTGTTGGTGAGAGCATAATCTCAATTTGTCTTCTGCTTCTTCTTGGGAGCCGCAGCGGGAAGAGTCTTGAAGTAGAGAGAGTAGAAGACAGCTGAAGCTATCACTAGGATGGTAGACAGAACCACGATGTATTCAGTGCGGTTCCTGTAAGAAAAGAGTGGGTTAGTTTCATATGGTATGTATGGTATAAACTTCTTGTATGTGGAAGTTATTTGAGTATTTTTAAGAGATGTGTAGGCACCTTAATATATCCTAACGGTATCACTACATAGTATAAAACAAAGTGGCTTTCTGTCCCTATGACCCTTTGTATGCTTAAATCTTTGAAACTACGCAACGGATTATGATGCGGTTTTTTTTAATAGATAGAGTGATGCAAGAGGAAGGTTTATATGTATAGTAACATCCATTAAATAGCGGAGTAGGCTATATATTTTATACCCGTGCGATGCCGGAGTGGGTCACTAGTAATGTACAGAACGTAAACACATTGGTTTTAAGCCGAAAGGGATAAACGGTCGTGAACTTATCACGTTACATTTCTAACTCGTTCTTACTAGCTTTAATTGCCAGTGAAAATTCTCGGCAATAGTCCACTAGTTAAGTCACAAGGCTTTTTTTTCAGGTGATCTCAGAAAGATTTAGATGCTGTGGTTTAAAACCTTTGTACTAATATTGTCAGTGCCCTTGGACAAGAGAATAAGAGACGCAAGTTTTATTAGACGTTTTTAGTTTAAATATCCAGACGACCTGCGTAGGTTGGCCGGCATCGAATGGATGCGAACGGCCACTGACAGGGAGAAGTGGCGTCATTTGGGGGAGGCGATTGTCATTTGGAGGAGAAGTGGCGTCAGTGGATTGATACAGGCTGATGATGATCCAGAATCTTTGTCCACATCAACGGGATCTACGTTACCATTACGTTTTTTTCTTTGTAACCCTTACTGTTATACACCTGCGGCTGGCGGCGAGTGTGTATCTACGTTTAGTTATACGTATTTTATTATCTGTGGTTATACTCACTGGAAGGGCGTTCCACAAATGGTGTACCACGTGGCTCCGTGGGAAGGCAGGCGGTTACCAACGCAGTGGAAGTCGAAGTAACCCTCGTCGTAGTTTTGGGCGCAGAAGTACTTCCTTTTCTTCAGCGTCTGTAATTTAGGAAAGACGAAATGTTTAGTATACTTGACATAAACATGCAAGACCAGTAAAGCAGAGTTGATGTTAGAGTAGTCAGATGTTCAAGGGTTCGGTAGGATAAACTGAAGCGTAAATGGTACTGTAGCCGCGTCAAACACGTGTTAACCAAATAGTCACATAAGGTAACAGATGATAAACTGAATTGATAATTACAAGCACTGGTAATTACCATAAACATTCACGTCCTTTAATGGCTCTCGGGGTGGACAGAACCTCTGCGATATTATGTCACCATGGTCACTTTTTAGCATAAATATTAGGGTTGTGATGTCATATGGAGCATTGGTGACAGCTTGCTACGATAAAATCCTTTTACCCCTAGTCTCTTAGTCGCCTCCTACAACATGCTGAGAAGTGCGGCTGCTTTCTTATTACGTCCCACACTATCACGGGATGAGTATTACCAGTTCCGATGAATAAGTGAATTTACTGAAGAGAGTTTCCGACACTGTTAATTAAAGGTAAGTCAGAGTATTGAACACACGAGGTATCATTCAGTCACTATTATTTAGCGAATCTCTTAATTCGTGAGGATGTATTCGGTCACTATTATTTTGTGAATGTTCTCATGTGTGAGGATGCTCTAATGACCACGTACATTGGTTTCGGTAATCGTAAATTAGCAGACCATGACATCACCTGTTATGTACGTATTTACGTAATAGTCAATATACCTGAAAAGCACTCTTCTACTATTAACTACTACTACTACTAATTCCCCTCTCATATTAACTTAGTAAAGCCGTTTCGACGACCTCCGTGGCGCGATCGGTTATATAGACACCTAAACGCTAAATAAGGCAGAGTTAAGAACTCCGCTTTTCTACTGCTTTCCAGTCTGGCCGTTGATTATATATGCTACATATGTATTTATCTATATATAATATGTATACATTTCTTAAATATACGTTGACTAGTACCCTTAACACAAGTCTTAAATGTACCTACCAAGGTACTAGTTCAATTGGTGTAATAATGTCCAAATATTATAAAATAAGTAAATAAAGCCTGTCCACTCAAAATTCATCTAGTACCGTATACTTTAAACATAACCCACCTGTCCAAAAGGCGTAGTAAGAGTAGCAACTTGGTCGCAAGGGCCCACAGGCTCATGCAGCCCCAAGGACCACTCGTTCTCCGGAGAGCCCCACATCACGAAGGCCCAGTACAACAGATAGTGCACCATCAGCTGGAATAACAGCAGGAAGTCTACTGTGGTCAAGCTGGAAAATAAGGAAAAGTACATACAGTACATTTGATATATTACATGATATGAGGACCGCCGTGGCGCGATCGGTTGGACGCCTGAACGCTAATCGTGAGGGTTCGATTCCCGGTGGAGGCAGAGTTAAGAACTACGCTTTTCTTTTGCTTTCCAGTATAGTCGTTAATTATATATGCTATATATGTATTTATCTATATATAATAAGAATATATTTCTTAAATATACGTTGACTAGTATCCTTAACACAAGTCTTAAATGTACATATTTAGCAAGGGGCTAGTTCAATTAGTGTAATAATGTCCTACAATATTATTATTATAATATATTTAGTATATAAGTGAAACTAGAAAATGAAGAAATGGTAATTATTTCCTACTGATTCTATCCACTGGTATAGAATATCTAATCACACTACGCTTCCCGCTTTGAGAAGTGTTTTTTCTATTGGTTCAATTTCGGGTATGTATTATCTTCTTAGTAACACTCTTGACAGAGCGAGTAATGTTCATATACGGATTTTAATCAACACACCCTTAATATAAGCTTAATACGATCTAATCAAGGTGCTAATTGGTAGAAGTATATAGGATTTTTTTTATTAAACTCACCCTTGACCCAAGGTGCTAATTGATAGAATACATACATACACATCATGCCTGATTCCCTGTAGAGGAGTAGGCAGAGATCACGGATCCCCATTTCTCCCGATCCTGACAGACCACTTTCGCTTCATTGACATTCATACATCTTCTCATACACTCTCGGAGGTTATAGGTACACCTAACGTCACCTTTTTTCAATATAGCGTCTATCTGAGTGTTATATGTCTTTTTAGGCAGGCCCCTACGTAACCGCCCTTCCACTTCACTCATATATATTCCTTTTGTCAATCTGCTATCATTCATCCGCATAACATGTCCAAACCATAGGATAGTTTCTCAAATAGCACTATTTTCTAATAATTACCTTTCTTTAGGCTTCTCCCGGTCGCCGAGAAGTCCTACCAGCACTATAGCTCCAAAGATAGCGAAGAGCGCGAAGAAAGTAACCTCAGAATGTATGTGGAACATGTCGTGAAGAGGATGGTAGAGTGGCACGAAGAGAAGAACGCCACCTGGCATGCCCAGAAGTACGGATACCAATAATGCTATGAGTTCGCTTTTTATTCTGTAACGGAAGATAAAGTCATGATTATTATTTAGATAGATACATATTAACGTCCATTATTTCAGTACGCTATATTGAAAAAGTAAAAAGCTACCTATAACCGCAGACCGTATGAGTGTCAATTAAGCGAAAGTGGTATGTCAGGATTGGAACAAATAGGGATCCGTGATCTCTGCGTACCCCTCTACAGATAATCAGGCGTCGTGTGTATGTATGTATTTCAGTAGAGTCCTGACTAATGTTTTGACATATGTGTGCATAACATACATTATACATTAACCTTGTCTCCGTAGAATTGATAGAACCTCGAACATGTGGTGGTCACTTTTAGTACTAAAATCGGCGTATTTATGGTATCAATATGAAGTATTGATTAGACATTGCTCGCGGCTAATGAGAGTAGGTTGTATTGAGCTTTAGTGTCTTAAGGTAACGCCAGTAGCGTCTTTGCGTCCCAGCTAACACTGGATACTACTACTTTCTACCTTTATAGATTACATTCCAAGAATTTCTAGACAAATTATACTAATTATACTTATATTATTGTGCACCAAATTTTCCATGATCTATCTTTATACTTTATCTCTATTTGGTCTCTTACAAACAAACAAGACTATCTCACCCAGCAGACGCCCACTTCTCCGCTCTGGGAGCCAGCCACTTCCTCACCAGGTGGAAGAAGAACACCAGACTGGCAGCGAAGGTCGCGTGGAAGTAGTAGGAGTTCCATGGCACCCAATAATGGCGGTCGAAGATATTAGGGTCAGTGTCATGCCACGTCCAGTGCACGAACTTCACGGCTACGATGTCGTAGGGTATGTCTATGAGAACGGTGACCAAACCTACGGCGCAGGCTTCTGATATGGCTGGTAGACGTAGCTTAGATACGGCGTATGCTGCGTGGTAGATGAAGGCTGGGTCTGGAATGTCATATATATAATAAGTATATCTTTAGAGAACAAAAAGTTTAATCTATACTGAACTAAGATAAAAGATGCTTTGAGTTTGTCTGTCAGAGACGACATAAAGATCTCCTTGAAAACTTTTAGCATTACTATTAATATGATGATAGCATTGATGTAGACCAATAGTCACAGATTGGAAGTACGTCACCAGATAGCTTCCATTGGTCATTGTCCCTTACTTGCTTGTTATCCATTAACGAATAGAACGGTAGCTAGTTAACATTCCATTGCCGTACCAGATTAAAACGTGACTGGGGGCACGGGATAATAAATACAGTTCTTTATAGATTAATAAAGAAATACTGTTCTGTATTTTAAAGAGAAATAAAAAACATATGCTTTTATAACATACAGGGTGGCGCATTCAAAACGGTCAGTATGGGGAAGTCTGAAACTGTAAGAGATACGAAGATTTGTTCTTAGGAACCATGTCACCGATTTTGATAAAAATAAAAACTGCATTCATACTTTCTTTGAAAAAACAACTGTACTGGTTGTACGGGATTCGAACCCAGATTCTTTGAAAAAATATACTTGCCCTTTTCACTTTTTCTTTTTAAATATCGATTGTGTAGGTCTTAAGCTGTAAATGTTTCTATCAAACATGATCTCCAAAATGAATAAAATGCATTGTTTTGGCAAACTTTAATTTATCATAGTAGGTGTTCTAAGTGACCACCGTTGTTTTCAATACAATATTCAACACGTTTAGGTAACGATCTTATTATTGAATTTTGTGTTTTCATGTGGTGTATTTGCGTTAAATTTGACTCTATTGCTACTTTTAGGTCTTCAACGGTGTCATAGCTTGTTTTGTAAAATTCATTCTTAACGTAACCCCACAAGAAATTTTCAAATATGGTTTAACACTTCACTTCACTTTTCAATAGATTGTTAATTTTATTAATTATCTGAGACAGGGTCAAAACACGATAAATTTATAAAGATATGTGATTACCTTTATTTTGCCCGACGTTTCGACCCAGTTGCATAGGCCGTGGTCGCGGGAAGACTAGCTAGCAAGCTATACTAGCGGGAAGTCCGTCACAGCTAAAATGTCTGTCTACCCTCACAATTGGAATTTTTGTTAATTCATAGCACGACACACTACACTCACACTATCCGAAGACACATCCGCAGTTACGCCACGCGAATATAATCCCATGATTACTGGTTCCCATGTTTCTGACAGCCTAAAACCATCCTCACGATTGAAATTATTGGGATGTTTTTTAATTTCAATAGCCTCACGAATAACTCTGGGATAATAATGTTGTTCCGTGGAGATGATTTGAGGCTGATGTAATTCAATCCAATGGTTTGAACCAGACATCAGGTGTTCCGCTATCGCTGACTTTTGTGGTTGCCTATTCTTTACAGCTGCTATGTGTTCCTTGACCCGTTCCTGGACACTTCTTTTTGTTTGGCCAATGTAAACTTTACCGCAACTGCATTGAATTTTATAAACACCCGGGTTTTGAAAAGGGATAACATCCTTCGCGCTCCGTAATTTGCTTGCTACTTTGAATACTGGTTTAAAAACGGTGTCAATCGAATACTGTTTTAAGATTGCACCTATTTTGTCCGTTATTCCTTTCACATATGGTAGAAATGCCGGTTGTCTGCGTACAATTGGATGTTTATCCCTCTTTGGTTTCACCGTGAGACCTGTCGTTTTGTAACCATTTTTCTTCAGCACCTCCTGGATGTGAGCCAGTTCTCCGCTCAAATGGTCAGGGTCACACAGATCATATGCCCGGTTAACCAAAGTCCTCACAACAGACTGCGTATGACGTGGGTGGTGATGTGACGTGGCGTGCAGGTATCTATCCGTGTGTGTAGGTTTCCTGTGTACAGAATGCGCCAAGGTTCCATCCGATCTGACCATTACTTTTACGTCTAAAAAGGCCAACGTTCGATCCTCTTCAACCTCAACGGTGAACTTGACTTTTGGATGGATGGAGTTTAGGTAACTGGCATATTCTCTCGCACTATTTTCACCTCCTCCAATGATACAAAAGATTCCAAAGTCTAATACTTGAAGGTCCACCATTTAAAGCCCTTTCTTCAAAATGTTCCATCCAGATATTGGCTAGTACCGGCGCCACAGGGCTGCCCATTGCCACACCATCGATCTGAAGGAAATACTGGCCTTGGTACAAAAAATAGCTTCCCTTCAAGCAGTGCTCTAACAACGTGATGTATCTATCTGATAGATTGTTAATGTTTGATTACTGTAGATAACAAAACTTTCTAAAAGGATTAATGCAATGCTAATGCCACATGATATGGTGTATGTAACAAGCAGAGGTACAAAACTACAAACAGCCATAGAGACAATTTTACATGTCTGAAATTGTTGAGTATTGTAACGGTGTATGTAAACTACTATGATAAACTAAAGTATGCCAAAACAACCCATTTTATTCATTTTGGACATCATGTTTCATAGAGACATTTACAGCTTAAGACCTACACAATCGATATTTAAAATGTGGACCGGTATGATGTTATCAGACGTGACCGGCACGCGGGCACCAGCAACACCACGGTGGGCGGCGGGGTGCTCGCACTGTGCGCGCGCGCTCTCTGCGCCCGGGAGCGCCTCGAGTGGCGGCCGAGCGACACACAACACATAGAATGTATATGGTTCACTGTAAAAGCGTGTATGCTTGGCTCCTCGTCGGCCGACTTACACGTCTGTCTCGCCTACTTACCGCCGAATCGATTATTACCAAATCGAATAGAATCTTTTATAACTTCATTTTCTAATGTGATTAAGAATAACATAAATGATTACTTTGTACTCGCCGGAGATTTTAATTTATTGTCTATAGTGTGGGAAAATAGTGCACCAATATTTCTAAAAAAAGGGTCGATCGAACTTCAAAACGCATCCATGAATTTAATTAATAAATGTAACTTTTTTGGACTAGATCAGTATAATTTTAATCGTAATTTTTATGGTAATACCTTAGATTTAATTTTCAGTAACTTTCCTTTGGATTTACGGTTATCAACAAATCACATCACCAATGAAGTCGCGGCTCATCCACCCTTGGAGATTGACGCCACTAACATTACAGTACCCGCGATAATACCTGCTCCACGGATAAAATATATTTACAGAAAAGGAGAATATGACAAAATATGCGAACACTTAGATGGATACGACTGGCGAGCGCTTCTTAATAACGGTACAGTCAACGATGCAACTTATGCCCTTTATGACATTTTATATGATATAATTGACAAATTCATACCCCAAAAAGTACAAAAAGCTACACTACGTTACCCCTCTTGGTACAGTACACCTCTTATAAAGATGATTAAAGAAAAGTACAAATATCATTCTAGATGGAAGAAGTACAATAATCCTATAGACTATGACACCTTTTCACTCTTACGTAAAAGGGTGAAACAAATACAAGCACAGTGTTACAATTCTTACATAACAAGAGCGCAACAAGGAATTAAAGTTAACCCCAAACTTCTTTGGTCGTACGTTAAGTCAAAAAGGAAAAACGTTGCCAATTATCCTAAATCTATGTATTTTGAAAACAAAATATTTGACGATATAGATCAAATATGCTCTGCTTTTAATACTTATTTTGAAAAATCGTTTTGTCCGCCGTGCAACAAATATTCGGATTGTGTAGAACTGCTCGACCAACATCTTCGTCTGTTGCACACTATTATTGTCTCTCGTGATGATGTTCTTACACAGTTGCAAAAGCTAGACAGGAACAAAGGTCCCGGCTGTGATAATATCCCTCCCATATTCTTAATAGAATGTGCTGCTTCTTTAGCCCTCCCGGTTTCCATTATCTTTAATCGATCTTTTCGTGAAGGTCAGTTTCCAACAATTTGGAAAACTGCACATATTGTGCCGATACATAAAAAAGGTTCTAAGTTGCACGTTGAACACTACCGGCCCATATCAATTTTGAGCATACTAAGCAAAGTCATGGAAAAAATTGCATATAATCACCTTTATCCATTCATTAGTGATTGCATCCCATCACAACAGCATGGATTCCTCAAACATCGATCAACTCTTACGAATCTAGCTGTTCTCGTTAGTGACATACACTCAAACAACAACCCCTCTCATCAGGTAGACGTGATCTACACGGATTTCGAAAAGGCTTTCGACCGCGTGGATCACGTCATCCTTTTACAAAAACTTTATGGTTTGGGCATAAGAGGCGACATGTATAGATGGATCCGCTCTTACGTCACAAACAGAAATCAGGCTGTGGTCATCGGAGGACATAGATCGGAACTTGTCAGAGTGACGTCAGGCGTTCCACAGGGTTCCCTCCTGGGTCCTTTGCTGTATATTGCTTTTTTACATGACATCGACAAATGTTTCCGGCATGCTAGTTTTCTTATGTATGCTGATGATACAAAGATATATATGGATATAAAACAAAACATGACTGCGAACTCCTTCAACTTGATCTTGACAGACTGAATAATTATTATATTAGAAACAGAATTAATGTAAATATACTTAAATGCAATACAATCACGTATACGAGAAAGAGACAACCTATATCTCATACATATTACCTGAATGATATTCCCATTAAAAAGGTTGATGCTATGTTGGACTTAGGTATGATTCTTGATACTAAATTATCCTATACACGTCACATTGAATCAATAATAGAAAAAGCATATAAAAACCTTGGTTTTATTCTTCGCGTTAGTCAACCTTTTACTGATATTGAGTGTATAAAGATGCTATATTATGCATATGTTCGTAGCATTCTTGATTATTGCAGCCCAATATGGACTCCACAATATATAACTCATGTCCAATCAATCGAAAAGATACAATGCAAGTTTTTGAAACATCTTAACTATCGCACTCATTACACAAATATTTACGATTTGTCATGCAAAAAACACAAAATGCTGACATTGCAGCAGAGGCGACAACTTACTGACATGATATTTCTGTATAAAATATGTAGAGGTCCAACAAATTGTTCCTATCTTACTGAAGCCACTGTTAAATTAGCTATCCCAAATCGACGTCCAAAGCGTTTGGAATATACTCCCACTTTTTATTTACCTTTGATAAAAACTAACTACGAACGAAATGCTATTACTCATAGACTACGTGAGACATATAACAAAAACTTTCACGATATTGATATTTTTAACCTTACACTTTACTCTTTTAAAAGAAATATTACCTATAAATTATTGTGTACTTAATATAGCCTGAATTAGAAACTATTAGTTATGAATGTATATACATAAAAAATTATATTATTTAAATATCAATAACATTTGTGTAATATTAATAGCACACTCTTACACTTACCTTTATGCAACGAATACACAAATACACACACACACACACACCCTCACACACACACACCCTCACTCACGCACACACATGTTACACCCATTACATCTAAACTGTATATGTACATAATATTAGTTGAACTACTGATCTACAAATATTTTTTTTTTTTTTTGTTTTGTGTTTTTTATCTCTCTTTTTATTATGTTTTTTTTTTTTCTAAATTCACTACATCTCTCTTTTAACAAGGATGATTTGTTTTATTGTTTCTATTTTTTATTATTATTAGATATTCGCTCTTCTTGTATTTGTAAAACTAAATAATAGGAATCTATTATTAGCCAATGTTTAGAATAATGTACTTGTCTAATATAAATGTAATGTGCTGTTGATTCTTTTAAAATAAAAATAAATAAATAAAATAAATAAAAAGAAAAAGTGTAAAGGGCAAGTTTAATTTTTCAAAGAAACCGGGTTCGATTCCCGTACAGGATACAGTTGTTTTTTCAAAGAAAGTATGAATGCAGTTTTTATTTTTATCAAAATCGGTGACATGGTTCCTAAGAACAAATCTTCGTATCTCTTACAGTTTCAGACTTTCCCATACTGACCGTTTTGAATGCGCCACCCTGTATATACGAGTACATATATACATGCCTCTACGTCCCTAAGGGGATATGTCGATAGCCACTTGGAACGATCCCGACCAATCTCTCTTGCTTCACTCACACCCATTAACCTTCTCATACATGCTCTTCACTTTTGCCTTGAGAACAATGATTAATAACAAACGGGACTTATCGCGTATGTTTTTATATAATAATGTTACCTTTATTAACCCGACATTTCAGCTACGTTGCAGCAGCCGTGGTCACGGGCAGACTGATAAAAAATCCCGTTGTAAATTGCGATTAGTCCCGTTAGTTATTAATCATGAGTGTAAATCTCGAATCTCTTAAAAACTATAAGAACAATGTCTCCAATTTGATATTTTATTGTTAAACATATATCTACTACTACTATCTATATATACTACTGTCTACTCACAAAGTAGGATGATATGCAGCGGCAGTCGAGCTCCGAGGAAGATGATGGCAGTCTGCGAGTGCCAGAAATTGTCGAACTCTGGCAGAGCGAAGTGCCAGAAGTTATCAGCGTAGAGCCCGTGCAGAACTGTGGCCAGCCAGAGCCAGGGCCAACGACCGCCTTTCCTGAAGGCTGTAGAAACACACATACATAATAATATTTGGACATTATATGACATATAATGACACTTTGGTCACTTTTAGCAAAACTTTTATTGGGGTCGTAATGGCACTGATATGGAATCTTGAGAACAGGTTGCTAGCTTCTCGCCGAATTGATTCCATTGTGTATTCTACGTTATGCAAGTATGAGAGGCTTGTCACAATTTTTATGCATTCCAGTCTAGATTTCTTAACCATTTTAATACATATCGACACCAAACGGCGCACTTTTCCTAATCGCCATTTAGCAAACTTTACAGGAGAGAGGTTCAAAGTTGAAATAGTTGTCTTGAAAAGCATAAATATACTATATTCATTGATCATTCATTTCGCCTGAAAAAAAGTATTGAACAGGATATTTAACTCATTTTCGCCAAAAATGCAATTTACGCCAGTGCACCATTATTTGTCGATATAAATACATACACGTCCTTTAATCCCTTTTGGACTCGGACAGGAGCTCGTTGACACAAAATAATCTTGGTCACTTTAAACATGAATAGACAATGAAAACCATCAATCCCTTACCATGCAAAAGGGTGACCAGACCAGCGAAGATGTAAACCGCTTGAGAGAGCACAAAGGTGGGTTGCGCTGTCCATAGCCACTTGATATCATTGGTCCATACCAGCCAATCTGACCACTGGAACAAGACAGCGGCAGACTGATTACACAGATACTAAATACATGTACATTTATGGCATTTAGTCCCTTATGGAATGGAAAGAACCTTGAAATACTATTATCTCCTAGGTCGGTAGGGGTTGTAATGTAATATGATCATTGGTGACGGGTTGCTAGCACATCGAATACAGTGTAGCGGTAATATTACAGCGTTATCATATTTCAATATTGCTGACTAGCAATTAAATTAGTTTACATACTTTATTAGTTTATTCACCAGTCACAATTAATACTTAAACGAGAATACACATAAATATATTATACAATCATATAAAGTTAACCTTGGCTTTTATTAGCTAATTATAAAAAAGCCCCATTAGCTAAAACAGCTTCCATTGGTGCCTAGTCTTTCAATAAATAAAATTATAATATAGATTCTATATAACATAAAATATCTTCACGACCATTATTGTTTGAGTAGAGAGAGTGACTAGGAAACTAGATTCTCTGTTAAAAAAATGGATTTAGATTGGTCCAAGACCATTCTAACCCTCAATTGATAGTGGTCAATCATCTATTAATAGTGAACACTGAACCTCTGACTACCCTGTTAATTGCCGTGAAGCTTATATTATTATGTCCAAGCAAGAGCTCATTAATTAAGAAGAGTCTAAGAGTCAATGTTTTGATATTAGTATTATTCTCAACGAAATCGATAATTAAAACACATGAATAAAAGTATATATAAAGAGATAGATAACACAACGTTTAGATAGTGGAAATCGTTGCTTTTTATCAGGATTATTGTGAGGGTAATTACCTCAACATTGTTTTTATATATAGATCTATTATCACTATGTGCAAAAAGTTATATTGGAAAACATTGTAGTTTATAATTATTTATTGGTTTATTATTATCAGACCTTACATCTATCTTTACAGGATGACCCTAATGCTACTGCGTGAACAATTATATACGAAAACATATAACCTATACACAATGCTACTAATTAATTACAATAAAGACACTATTAGTGTCGCTGAAATCTAACATAAATGATTAATCACCAATCAATAATAAGAAATTGACGGTCTCTGCATTTACGCAATTTGGAATATAAATATTATTAATTTTTTCTTTAGTGCTGTGTATATATTAAATAAGTAATAAGCGTATAAAAATCATCTATTTTAATACTTTAAATTACAACACAGCTGCTATGGCTATTGTTATATCATCAAGAATGTTTATTTATCTAATCAGTCATATCATAACAACTCGTAACATCGAATTTGTAAGCAATATCCATATCTGTTTCAGTATTTTTTATATTTACATTTAATAACACTAAAACATACATATTAACGATCATTAACCCCTGCGGGAGTAGGCGTTTCTTAAGTCAATCTCCAAAACTGCGAAGTAATTTAAATAACATCTCAAATCTACATCTAAATAAAACACCAATAAAAAGTCTCTATGTTCAAAAATCCATCTAATAAATAAGTCTTCAATCTATCCACTCCCAACTCTATATGTTAATATTTTAGAAATCATAAAGAAAACATGCCAAATAATCCTTGCCATGAATTCGTTTCCCAAATACACTACATTGTAAACATACCTTATCTCCGGTGAACCGCGGAATGGTGGAATCCGCCATGTCGTCGCCGCCGCTTAACTGTTACTGACGGCATAGCGCCTAAACCAGCGGACGGCTGTCGCGTTTCCATCCGCCAACGCGGCACCACGCGCCACTAAATGACATGACCAAAACGGCGATGCACCAAAGTGACACTGCAACTAGGTAACAGAGCCTAAGATTAATAATTAAAGGGACTTATCGCATAAGTTTTTATAATAAAGTTACGATTATTAACCCGACGTTTTCTTACGCGATAAGTCCCTTTAATTATTAATCATGACGTGTCATGACTATAAATCGCGAATCTCTTAAAACTATAACAGAGCCTATATTTGACAAGGGCGGATATATGCAGCCTGAAGAATAGAAGAGCATGTACCAGAAGATTAATGGGTGTGAGTGATGCAAGAGAGATTTGTCACACGTTCCATGATCGATAATCTGCCTATCCCATTGGGGATGTAGAGGGGTGATTATATGTCCATACACACAGAACACAGACTGGTAATAGAATCTCATAGATTTATTATCTCCAGGGTTATTTTTAAGCATGAATATTGGGGTTGTGATGTTTTGATGTGCTAATATAATGCATTGACACCTAGTCCCTTAGTCTCCTCCTATGATGAGCCGGGAAGAATGGCAGGTAGTTAGCATTTTATTTACGTCCCAGCTAAGACTAACACGTCACCCCAAGATTAGCACGGGACGCGACGGAACAATATAATTACGTATACCTTAACTTATGTCTACTCTACATGAAATAACGACCGTGTAGTTGAAGACTTACGTGCGTTTATAGAGACTTTTGAACTGTATCAAACTTAATTTAGTGATTAAAAGGATTAACATTTTTCAACACGATTATCATTTATTTAGATGCAATGAACAAGGCTATAATATCTTTTTTATTATTTATACTTAAACATTATTCTTGGTAAATACATCAACATTCACGACTATTTACCCTTATGGGGTAGTGAAAGGTTCAAGTGACCACATCAGTAACTGTGTAGTAAACAATATTTACATGAGGACGTAAAGATAAATAAAGTTAAAGTTGAATTAAAGTTGATAAATAAAGTAAACTGATAATTATAAAATAGAATCTTAAAGCTAAATATATGTACAAATAAAATATATCTGCCAAATCACTGGCAGTGGTAGGAAGTGTCCCAAGTGTGTAGTTAGTTATTTTATGTCACAATCTCCTTTACCCATAATCAGAATATAGTCAGAATATAATGTGCCAGGTAATGAACCGTATTGACATTTACAAGCATATAACCCGTTTCGAGGAATAGGTGTGTTTCCTGAAGATGTTTTTCCTCACCTATGCTTGTTTTTATTTTTGCATTGTTGTTCTGTTGTAGTTTGCGATGCAATGCTAACTAGCTACCTTTCATCCCGGCATGTCGATCTAGTAACCTGTCACCAGCATTCTACATATCATTCAATCAAAGAAAAGTGACAGTACTGCTAACCAATCTGAAAGGTTATATCCATTCCGAAAAGAACAGAAGGGAGAGAATATGAATGCATTTATAATAATAATAATATTGTTGGACATTATTACACCAATTTAACTAGCCCCTTGCTAAGTACATTGAAGACTTGTGTTAAAGGTACTAGTCAACGTATATTTAAGAAAAATATACTTATTATAAATAGGTAAATACATATATAGCATATATAATCAACAACCAGACTGGAAAGCAAGAGAAAAGCGTAGTTCTTAACTCTGCCTCCACCGGAAATCGAAGGGGACCTCACGATTAGCGTTCATGCGTCTAACCGATCGCGCCACGAAGGTTTCGATTTATGAATATAGAAAGATGTTTTAAAGGCAAAAAAGTATAAATAAGCAATAGTCATACAGTGAAAATGTGAGTATAATTAGAGTGGTGCCCTCTTGTGGACACAGGTGTGACTCCCAATCAGCGGCTTTTGTTTCCGCCGTAGTGACATCTATCGTCGGTCACCTTTAATCTGACCTCTGATGTGGAGTTGTTTATTTTGTAAAAGGAGTCAAAACAGCTTATTTTTCGACATATGAATAGTCGGTATCTGTATACGGCCTTATGCTGGTTGACGCATTGATGCTATTCTACATATACCTAACTATATTCACTTTCTTCAATCCCTTTCGGGGTGGACAAAACCTCAAAGATACTTAGTTATCGCCCAATATATTCAATTTACCCCTAGTCTCTTTGACACTTCCTATTACTTGCGCATATTCTTTTTACGACCCATGGCAGCTCGGGACTATGAGACTATTTTAATACACCGTATTAAGTATCTGGCTACTTTGAATGGCATTGCAGTAATTGTGTTTTATTTGTCATCTGCCTAAGGTTTAATTATTTCATACAAAGCTTATTTTGCCCTAATTAGATAGATTGCATTTTACCTGCTTTTCGTAACCTTTTCCGAGTTTTAGGTATGAATATGACATAATATAACAGCGGTCATTTGACATGACTGATAACCAATGTTTATCTTTTTTTGTCACGTCATACATTTTAGGATTACGTCATATTACGCGCTGCTAATAATGATTGAAAAAACTATGGGGAATAATAAAAATATATCCCATTGTGAGATTATTAAAAAAAATATACTAAGTATACGATATATTTTTATGAAGCCACATAATTACTAATTAGTCATGGTCGTTACTAAAAGTCCCTGAAATCATAAGGGCTGCATTTGTTTTATGTTTGCCACACGATAATCGTGAAAATTAAAAGTAAATATTAAAAGTAAATAATATATTTTAATCATTGATGAGGTTCAGGTTGCCATCCCCGCAATTGCGAAAGCCGTAATTCTATTGCCACCTCGAACTCACGTGTTGACTAAATAGTCTATTCTATCATCATCAGCCTGTATCAATCCACTGTTGGATATAGGCCTCCCCCAAAAGACGCCACTTCTCCCTGTCAGTGGCCGTTCGCATCCATTCAATTTCATGCCGGCCAACCTGCGCAGGTCGTCTTCCCACCTTGCCAGGGGGCGCCCCACACTACGTTTACTGAGACGCGGTCTCCACTCTTGGACCTTTTTGCTCCAGCAGCGACCATCAGTCCTTCTGCATACGTGACCAGCCCAACTCCACTTCAGCGTGCTAATTCTTTTCATAATGTCGGTCACTTTAGTTCTCTGGCGTATCACCTCATTTCTGATGCGATCTACCAGAGAAACCCCGAGCATCTTCCGTTCCATAGCACGCTGAGCGACTTTGAATTTGTGAGCTAGTCCCGCAGTGAGTGTCCACGTCTCAGATCCGTACTATTCTATAGCCACCTTGAACCCACGTGTTGACCAAATAGTCAGTACTCAATGTGACAGGTGGTAATCCATGTCGCCATTTACAAGCACTGACGGACGTTTGGGGAACAGGTAGGTTTCCTCACCATGTTTTCCCTCACCGTAATATTCATTTTTATCGTCACATTCCTTATATTATTAGTTGAATTTCAGCTAACCGCAAGGTTATTGAATATTTGGTAAAAATAAAGATGCAATATCACTGTTTTTTTTTCCTTTTTTTTTCTTTTTTTTTCCTTTTTTAACAAACATAAAAATTACAAAGAGTGAGCAAAAAACACAACGCTGGTAATACTAAAATAAACAAAATGTTTATTTTCTCTTAAATACATTGTTAAATGTGACAAAGTACCGATGTCCCTCTTTAAACTTAAAAAAGTCTGTGTTGAGAGACATCGCTCTTCCTTAATATTAATATTTTTGAGAAGAAACTATAAATTAACAAAAATATACAAAATCTAACTAAGATACAATTCAAGTACAAAAGCAAAGGTTATATGTGTGTGTGTGTGTGTGTGTGTGTGTGTGTGTGTGTGTGTGTGTACGTGTGGATGTGTGTGTAATAAATAAATTCATATTTGATTCTTTGTTTTATTTTATCTATCAGTCTTTTAATAATTGTACTGTACTGTATATAACTTACTCCGATATTTTTATTTTAAAGCCTTTAGATCTACACATTATTTTCTACAGATACAAGTATTATTTTCATAATTATGCAAAATGCTATTTACTAAGCTAAGCTATTTACTCAAAGTTAAAAATCTTGTATAGAGATCCCGCCACATAAGGTGGCAGTAGCCAAACTTGGAACTAAATTTGACGTTACCGCCATTGCGTGTTATTTTGTATGAAAGGTAAATTTAGTATTACCAGCGTTGTGTTTTTTGCCCACTCTTTGTAATTTTTATGTTTGTTAAGGGTGATTATAATAAATTGATTTCCGGAGTTTCTTGTTAGTTCTTCTCCAAGCTAGGGTCTCCGCTGATCTAACCTCGGTAAAAAATATGTAAAGACAATGCTCAGTGCCATGTTTGAAATAATAGTTTTAAGAGATTCGCGATTTATACTCATGATATAAGATATAAGGGTGTGTAAAAGATTGATTGCAGCTGTGCAGCTATTGCGGACAGAGTGAAGGAACACATAATATATGTAATATATAATAAGAAGGATAAGTCCCGTTAATTATTAATCATGTTTGAAATAGTTTAATAAACATATTTTGACTTTGATGTATTAATTTGTTTTATTTGAGTTTATAGCTCTGCAACCAAAGACCGTTACAAATGAAACCTATAATGTATCGAGCCGTATGGCACAGTGAGTGCTAGTTTTGGCGTGTTTACTGGTAACACTGAATTACGCGACTGTGGCGACGCCTCCAACTGCCACCTTATGTGGCGGGATCTCTACGTAGGCTAGATAGAGATCCCGCCACATAAATTGGCAGTAGCCAAACTTGGAACTAAATTTGACGTTTCCGCCATTGCGTGTTATTTTGTATGAAAGGCAAATTTAGTATTACCAGCGTTTTGTTTTTTGCCCACTCTTTGTAATTTTTATGTTTGTTAAGGGTGATTATAATTAATTGATTTCCGGAGTTTCTTGTTAGTTCTTCTCCATGCTAGGGTCTCCGCTGAACTAACCTCGGTAAAAAATATGTAAAGACAATGCTCAGTGCCATGTTTGAAATAATAGCTTTAAGAGATTCGCGATTTATACTCATTATATAAGCTATAAGGGTGTGTATAAGATTGATTGCAGCTGTGGGAAATCCTACGTCGGAGAGACTAAACGGTCTATTGCGGACAGAGTGAAGGAACACATAATATATGTAATACATATATAATAAGAAGGATAAGTCCCGTTAATTATTAATCATGTTTGAAATAGTTTAATAAACATATTTTGACTTTGATATATTAATTTGTTTTATTTGAGTTTATAGCTCTGCAACCAAAGACCGTTACAAATGAAACCTATAATGTATCGAGCCATACACAGTGAGTGCTAGTTTTGGCGTGTTTACTGGTAACACTGAATTACGCGACTGTGGCGACGCCCCCAACTGCCAATTTATATGGCGGGATCTCTAGAGAGAATGAGCGTTTGTCTTTTACAAATGTGTCAATTTGACGTAAAAAAGTAAAAACAACAAGTAAAAGTAAAATTTAATTCTGATTGTAAACTTTATTTCTTATTAAGTATTCGCGTAATTTAAGCATAAATGTTAGGTATAGCTAAATTTAATTTCCTTTTAATGGTTTTCTTTGCGATTATTTTATGATAGCAGCGAATATTTTACTTCTATTCCAACATTTTATGTAAAAGAGATAATATTGCCCGAAAATTAAGAAACTTTTTAATGATTGAAAAACAAATAATCAACTTAATTTCAAGAGCTTAACGACATATAAGCACAGTATAAAATGGTTATACCTTGACTTAAAAGGTTCGAGTGTCCATTTCAGAAACTGTGAAGTAGTATGGGACCATATCAAACTATGTTTCACCAGGGCCTTACTAATACTAGCATAATTGTAGTTCAATAGCGCTTTGGTAACGGTGTGAGGTTGTGACTGATTAGGAAAAGTGTAAAATTTGACCATTGACGGCTGCAAAAGTGTCAAAATTCGCCTTATAAATGACGAAATCTGTCAATTTTGGTATTCCACTAACAACTTCACACCTATGCTGTAGTGATATTGAAATACGATTTTGCAAAAAGCATTAGAGTAGTGGCATCCTTGGTTATACTTAACGTGACAGATGGTGTCTATGTCATCGCATATAAACACTATTTATGACTATTCTCAGGAATTTACGGGAAAATGTACTTATGTATGCAGGAAATTTCCTTTAAAACATTGCTATTCCTTTGGATATATCAATTGAGGATAAGTTGGCTAGCCAAGTGGCAATGAGCGTGCTCGAATTGAAATAAAATTCTTTATATTCAAGATAAGGACCATAAATATCAATTATTCATTAAAATTACAACGGAATGTCTTTAGGATCTAAGCAATTTAAAATAAATTTAGTCTAAACTAAACTAACATTGGCATATCGTAAAAAGTACGTAGAGTACCCGCCACATAAGGTGGCAGTAGCCAAACTTGGAACTAAATTTGACGTTTCCGCCATTGCGTGTTATTTTGTATGAAAGGTAAATTTAGTATTACCAGCGTTGTGTTTTTTGCCCACTCTTTGTAATTTTATGTTTGTTAAGGGTGATTATAATAAATTGATTTCTGGAGTTTCTTGTTAGTTCTTCTCCAAGGGTCTCCGCTGAACTTCTTCTTCTCAATCGTTACGCTCTTATCAGAGCGGTCGTGGTCTTCATGACGTGGCATCTTGAGCAGCCGAAATGGTTGGTGAACTAACCTCGGTAAAAATATGTAAAGACAATGCTCAGTGCCATGTTTGAAATAGTTTTTTTACATACATACATACACATCACGCCTGATTCCCTGTAGAGGGGTAGGCAGAGATCACGGATCCCCATTTGTCCCGATCCTGACAGACCACTTTCGCTTCATTGACATTCATACATTCTCTAATACACTCTCGGCGGTTATATGTACTCCTAACGTCACCTTTTTTCAATATAGCGTCTATCTGACTGTTACATATATGTCTTATTAGGCCGGCCCCTACGTAACCGCCCTTCCACTTCACTCATATATATTCCTTTTGTCAATATATATAGTTTTTTTAATTTGTACTTAGATCATAAAATAACTTTCAAAGAGAGCTTATGATAGGGCCTATTTTGAATAAAAATATTTTGACTTTTGACTTTGGTATATTAATTTGTTTTATTTGAGTTTATAGCTCTGCAACCAAAGATCGTTACAAATGAAACCTCAATATAATGTATCGAGCCGTATGGCACAGTGAGTGCTAGTTTTGGCGTGTTTACTGGCAACACTGGATTACGCGACTGTGGCGACGCCTCCAACTGCCACCTTATGCGGCGGGTACTCTAGTCTGGTCTGGGTCTAACGAAAGTAGATACTGAAAAAGCGCGGCAAATTTAAAATATATTAGCATTGCAACCCTAAAATAAAAAGGAAAGGCGGAACAACTCACTTTGATACTTTGACATTTATGTTTATTTTACTAGTGGATGTTTCCAATTTTGTCCGCGTTATGACGTGATTAAAAGTAGCTTATATAACTTGTTATTTCCTTATTAACTTCATACCAAACATCACACGGATACGTTACTCCATTGTAGCATATTAAAGGAACCAAAAGAACAAACAAAATATAAATAAAACGAATATGTACTTAATTAATTAAAATAAAAAAATATCAAGACATTTTGACCGTACTAACCTAACTTAACTATACGCAAGTCAACCATAAAGAAACATCAATAACATGCCATCTTCGGCGTCAGAAATAGGAATACCATACACTGATTCTGATTTTACCAAATTTTTCGGAAAACAGATACAAATTAATTTTCTTTTAAATAAAATTGCAAAGTTTTTCTCTACCCAATTAGTTAAGATATAGTGTACCTAACTACTTAAGCTATTTATTAGACCAACGTAAGGCTTACTGTAGCTCTTGAAATGATCCAACACGTACATACGAAACTTATTTTCGAATAACACTATTTTAGCAGATGTACGAATTTTTAAAACTCATTTTATAAAATGTTTAAAATGAGTTAGTTTAAAAAATGCCTTTTTGGAATTAATTGTTCCTAAGTAATTTCTACTTAAAATACCCCAAATTGTAGGGTAAATATCCGATGGTAGGAACACTTTAGTGTTGTCATATAAAAAGTTTGCAAAATAATTCAGTATCTACTTTCGTTAGCCAGACTAGAGTACCCGCCACATAAGGTGGCAGTTGGAGGCGTCGCCACAGTCGCGTAATCCAGTGTTGCCAGTAAACACGCCAAAACTAGCACTCACTGTGCCATACGGCTCGATACATTATATTGAGGTTTCATTTGTAACGATCTTTGGTTGCAGAGCTATAAACTCAAATAAAACAAATTAATATACCAAAGTCAAAAGTCAAAATATTTTTATTCAAAATAGGCCCTATCATAAGCTCTCTTTGAAAGTTATTTTATGATCTAAGTACAAATTAAAAAAACTATATATTGACAAAAGGAATATATATGAGTGAAGTGGAAGGGCGGTTACGTAGGGGCCGGCCTAATAAGACATATATGTAACAGTCAGATAGACGCTATATTGAAAAAAGGTGACGTTAGGAGTACCTATAACCGCCGAGAGTGTATTAGAGAATGTATGAATGTCAATGAAGCGAAAGTGGTCTGTCAGGATCGGGACAATTGGGGATCCGTGATCTCTGCCTACCCATCTACAGGGAATCAGGCGTGATGTGTATGTATGTATGTAAAAAAACTATTTCAAACATGGCACTGAGCATTGTCTTTACATATTTTTACCGAGGTTAGTTCACCAACCATTTCGGCTGCTCAAGATGCCACGTCATGAAGACCACGACCGCTCTGATAAGAGCGTAACGATTGAGAAGAAGAAGTTCAGCGGAGACCCTTGGAGAAGAACTAACAAGAAACTCCAGAAATCAATTTATTATAATCACCCTTAACAAACATAAAAATTACAAAGAGTGGGCAAAAAACACAACGCTGGTAATACTAAATTTACCTTTCATACAAAATAACACGCAATGGCGGAAACGTCAAATTTAGTTCCAAGTTTGGCTACTGCCACCTTATGTGGCGGGTACTCTATATTATTATTGTGACTGTTTTAAATATTACCTTGTCATTAGTAAAATAATTGTGGATTTTTGAAATCAATTAATCAATATAAAAAAATTGAATGGTATTGCTTGTGTTTATTATCTGAGAGAGAAATGCTTTTAGTTCTCGCTGAATGGATAAAACCACAATTTACTAATTATTACCAGCTAGTAATATAGTTTTAATTACCTTAACTTTCCGAGACCGGTTTATTTAAGTAAACGTACCAAATTAAAACAATTTGAGGTATACCCTTTAAAGCAGACTGTGCTTCTAAAAAGAAGTAGAACTTGGTTTTAGACCTTAATTTGTGAAGTAACAATCCACGATAGAGTTAATTTCTAACCAACAAGCTTTACAAGAGCATAAAAATGGCTCAATACAAGGGAGCGGCCTCGGAAGCGGGGCGCGCTATGCACTTGATGAAGAAACGAGAAAAAGCCCAACAAGAAGTAGAACTACGTAAGAAACGCATAGAAGAAGAGTTAAGACTTGATAAGATCGAGAAGAAGTTCGCCACCCATTACGATGCAGTGGAAGCGCAGCTCAAGAGTTCTACCATTGGGCTGGTTACCTTAGACGAGATGCGAGCGCGGCAGGAGCACATAGTCAAGCAACGAGAGCAAAGACTGGCTCAGAAACAGGCGCACGCTGACCAGGAGCGCCAAAGAGAGGCCAGTGCTAAGCAGGAGAAGAAGAACCAGCAAAAGAGGCAGATCCAAGCGCTCTCCTTTGATCCGGACGAGGAGGAGGATGAAGATGAGAGTGGCCCATCTAGCACCAGTTGGCAGGAGCAGGAGCCAAAGACTGTAAGTATTCATACTGTATATCATTTCATCTTACTTTATAAAGTTGTTAGTTTACTCAATAAAATGGGTACACTGGATCTGTCTTCAAATCATTAAGTATAATGGTGTAGACAATTTTCTACTGTGTATGGAAACCCAGTGACCGCTATAACTACAATTTAACAGGTATTCATAGATTTATTTGTGTTCATATCCTGTTAAATTGCTACCACAGTATTTTTACAGGCATTTATAGTTTTATTTGTACCAGTTCTATTTCAACTTGCATATAGACCCATATAATTCGTTTATGTAATATTAAATATAACCAAAGAACGCCTAATAAACCAACCAATTTTACATTAAAAGGTAGCGAAACGCATCAAGAAGAACCCAGACGTAGACACCTCTTTCCTACCTGACAGAGAGCGAGAAGAAGCCGAGTTGCGCCTCCGAGAACGGCTCAGAGAAGAATGGGCACAAGCCCAGGCCGCCCTTAAAGAAGAACCTATAGACGTAACATTCAGCTACTGGGACGGAGGTGGCCACCGAAGACAGCTGACCCTTAAGAAAGGCAACTCTATATACCAGCTCCTACAAAGGGCCTTAGAACTCCTAAGGACGGACTTCA
>JAMBLF010001889.1:0-26865 GCA_030578115.1 Leucoptera coffeella
TAATGGGCGAAATTAAGTTAAAAGGTCACAACATATCCAGACAACGGTCTGGTATCAACAGCCTGAGCTTTGTCCTTTTCTAACGAATGACCGAGTTGCATGTGTAAGGGAGATGGGAATGTATTAATATAAACTGTATAGGCGCTTGAGTTATAAAGGTTTCAGTCGCAGGCTTAGTATAAGTGGTGGAAAGGTCTGTTGACGCCATTAAGGGATTTGGGTTAGAGGTAATTACCCAAGTTAGTGCACACTATCGGTTCTAATGTCTATTGATCCCTTTGGAGTTAACTCTATTGGTCGGCACATTCTATGGGAAATAAATGCGAGGAATTGCATTACTTACAAATATACTACATATAATATGTTATTAATCATTGGTGACGAAAAAGAAAAAACTACAGGAAAAACCTTTATTATTTTTTTGTCTGTTAATTTGTGATTTGTTTTTTATGTACTACAGATATAATTTACCCGAAGAATTTAATAGAGCGTCCTTCAGTTCAGGAAACTTTTATCTAAAACACGCCACAACAACTTTTATTTAATTAACATCAGAATTGAACGATATTACATCTTTAAACATGGCCATTTAAGTTTCTTTAAATACCTCTAGCTATTTAAAACCATTATTATCTACTATTATTATTCTATTCCACAATGAAAAAACCGATTGATAAATACCATCCCCCCTGATTTGAATTTCTGCTTCTCCGGAAATGCTTTTTCTGAACCTGATAAACTGCAAAGTTTGCGATAGAGAACAAATGCGGATCGCGGAGTAGCAAATCCATTCAGCCTTCAAGAGTAATATTTCAAGGCTTTTTACGTCTATTGAAACCTACACTGTACCATGTTCTTATAGATGGGTAATTTGAAGTTTGACTCTTGAAATTTTGGTTCGAGCCATAATTGGAATAACGATCGGAATAAGTGCCTGAAATAGGAAGAGAGTTTCGGATATGATAGTGTTGAACATGATGTGATTTGGATTATAAATCACTTATCATGCTTCAAAACGTGGTATTAAAGCCTTGTTATTTAAAGGCTTCAAAGCTGACTGGATAAAGTCGGACATTATTAGACTTTTGTATGTTAGCCTATTCTCGAATCAACCTAAACTTAACTTACCTTTACCCGTTATTATAGATATAACTTTGTATATGATATAAGGACTTACTACTAAAAGAACTGGACTATATACAATTTTGCACTTGTCTGAGTTGTAAACAGATTCTTAAATAATTGCCTTTCTTCCCGTCATGTCCTAAGCGAAATTAGAGAAAGGTATGTTAAAGTGATTTGGACACAAATGGAACGGATAATTGAAAGGAGAGTTTCGAAAGGAATTTATAGTGCCAAAGTGAAAGGTAGATTTGGACGGGACAGGCTCTAGTACGTATATAGATCAATTTCAAGAGATTCTTCTCAAGGCAAGTGCACTCAACGTGAGGAATAGAAGAACATGTATGAGAAGGTTAATGACTGTGAGTGAAGCACGAGAGATTTGTCAGGAGCGTTCTAGACGATCGATAGTCTGGGTGGAGGCCTGAATATAAAATCAAAATCAATTTATTTGTGGAACATGTGTACAAAAGATCTAAATCTAAGTTACAGGATCTCAACATGGTCTGCCGTCATGCTTCGGCGTACAAATTAATTATAAAAATGTCAAAAAATAAATATATAACACATACGCGTATAATATTTATATTGTAGTAGTTGTGTGTAGCTCAGGCTTCTGTTTATATAAGCGCTGTTGTTAAGCACATATTTTTCTTGTCCTCCATTGAGCGCGTTCTTTGTTTGTTTTTTGTCAGTTCATGTTTCCCTTACTCACCCTTTTCTTTGTAAGTTCTCCCGATGTTCTTTTCGGGAAGAGGTTTATAATGGTCCTATATAAACTTCTGACGAGCTGTTTTAGGTATTATACTAAGTACAGTAATGGCAAAGACGCTTTCCAGACTATTGTTATACATTTAAATGTGGTGAATGTTTTTCGTCTTATTCCGGTACCGCCATGTACTCGGAGGCAATTAAGGGGTAAGGTTTTAATGAAATCGTTAAGGCAATGCTATATCAAATAACACAAATATTCCATATGTGATCAAATCCCAATATTCGTAGGACCCAAACATTGTCTTGTCTAAATGTAAAGAACAATAATCTCCTGAAAAATTAATTTATGTATAACTCCGGGGCCAGCATATGGTTTCTCATCTCTTTTCCCCATCGAATTGTTGTTTTGTGTGTCAACATTGATATTGTGTCTTTATGAATAAAATTTTTTTTTAATAAAAAAAAGCAAGCAACCAGCTTTTTTTAAAATTGAATTCACTTTTAACATTCACTATAAACGATCACCCGAAAAATTGAAGTCTTTATAAACATGCTCCTGAAAAATTGTAATCGTTATCAACATTCTCCTGAAAAGTTAAAAACACTATATATATTGCCCTGAAAAATATAAATCGCAATAAACAAATACCTGAAAAATTTAAGTCTTTATAAACATGCTCCTGAAAAATTGAAATCGTTTTGAACATACTCCTGAAAAATTAAAATCCTTATTAACATTCGCCTGAAAAATTAAAATCACTATTAATATTATCCTGAAATATATAAATCGCTATACACAATCTCCTAAAAAATTAAAATCTGGATAAACATGCTCCTAAAAAATTACTTTATATATTATCCTGAAAAATATAAATCGCAATAAACAATCTCCTAAAAAATTTAAATCTGTATAAACAATCTCCTGAAAAATTAAAATCCTTATTAACATTCTCCTGATAAATTTAAATCACTATAAATATTATCCTGAAATATATAAATCGCTATACACAATCTCCTGAAAAATTTAAATCCGTATAAACATGCTCCTGAAAAATTACTATATATATTATCCTGAAAAATATAAATCGCAATAAACAATCTCCTGAAAAATTTAAATCACTATATACATTATCCTGAAAAATAAAAATCGCAATAAACTATCTCCTGAAAAATTAAAATGGTTATGAACATGCTCCTGAAAAATTGGTATCACTATAAATATTATCCTGAAATATATAAATCACTATACACAATCTCCTGAAAAATTTAAATCTGGATAAACATGCTCCTAAAAAATTACTTTATATATTATCCTGAAAAATATAAATCGCAATAAACAATCTCCTTAATAATTTTAATCGTTATGAACATGCTCCTGAAAAATTTAAATCACTATAAATATTATCATGTAAAAAATAAATCGCTGTAAACTATCCCCTGAAAAATTAAAATCACTATAAATATTATCCTGAAAAATATAAATCGCAATAAACGATCTCCTGAAAAATTTAAATCGTTATGAACATGCTCCTGAAAAATTGAAATCACTATAAATATTATCCTGAAATATATAAATCGCTATACACAATCTCCTGAAAAATTTAAATCCGTATAAACATGCTCCTGAATAATTACTATATATATTATCCTGTAAAAAATAAATGGCTGTAAACTATCCCCTGAAAAATTAAAATCCTTATTAACATTCTTCTGAAAAATTAAAATCACTATAAATTTTTTTTTTTTTTTTTACTTTATTTAGGAAAACAAACAGTTGTACAATTATAGAAAATAACAAATACTTTAAATACATAATAACCTACAGTTTCCGTTACTTTATACAATACAATTAATAAACACAATTTAGACAAAAATATACATATAGATAAACAATAAACATTTTACATCAGTACATATAAAAAACTAACTATAGTGAAGCAACAAATTTTTGGCTTTTATCTTAAATTTAGTTAAAGATACATTAAAAATATCTATTTCCAACAAGAATTCGTTGAAAAGTGAAGCGGTTCGTCTGAAATATGAGTTCCTTGCATAATTTGTGCGTGCCACTGGAACATAGAAGATATGCTTTGAACGTGAGGAGAGACGCGGCACTCGAAAGAGAATCCTGCCCAGCAAAAGCTCCGAGTCGATGCAGCCATTGATGAGCTTGTACATGAATACTGTATCCAAATATTCGCGTCGGCTAGCCAACGAGGAAACTCGATGGCGCGCAGCAGCCACCCGCCGCCCCTCGAACAAGTGACCTGAACGAAAGTCTAGATGTTTCAGGAACTTGTTCTGCAGCCTCTCCACCCTATCAACGTGTACTCTATAATACGGGCTCCAAACAACGGAGCCGAATTCCAAGATAGAGCGGACGTAAGCGTTGAAGAGAACCTTCAAGGTAAACACATTTTTAAAAGGCTTGCCCAGCCTTAAGACCATGCCAAACCTCTTATAAGCCCTTCGCAAAGTAAGGTCAATATGGTCGTTAAAATGGAGCTTAGTATCCAACAATATACCTAAATCCCTAATGCAGTCGACACGCTCAATAGATTCATTGTTAAGAGAATAATTGTATTTTAAAATATTTAGTTTTCTAGAAAATGAGATTGTATAACATTTTTGACATTTAAGGACAATAAATTAGTATTACAATAACTTGTGAATCTGTTTAAATCGGATTGTAAACTTCGACAGTCATCTATACTCCTAATGATCCTAAATATTTTAGTATCATCCGCATATAAAAGATGAAGGCTATTTCGAAAGCATTGTCTGACGTCTAACAGATATATAACAAATAGCAGTGGGCCAAGATGCGAACCCTGAGGAACTCCAGAAGTGATGGGCAGAAATGTCGAAGTAAATCCACTCACCGATACCGCCTGACTTCTATTACGGATGTAGGAGTCCAACCAGCGCAGGAGGTCCCCGCGCACTCCATTCTCTCGCAACTTACGCACAATCAAACCGTGTCCCAATTTATCAAATGCCTTTGAGAAGTCCGTGTACACAGCATCCACCTGGAAACCGGAGTCAAGAGCGGCCTGGATATAGTCAGTGTACGTTAGAAGGTTAGTCTCTACACTCCGACCCCTGATAAAACCATTCTGCTCGACAGGAAAATGGCGTGAAAGAACCCGCGTCATAGTACTCACCACTATTTTTTCAAGGACTTTACCGAAAACACATAACTTTGAAATGGGTCTATACTGCATCACGTCGTGTCTGTCGCCACCCTTAGGAATGGGTGTCACCAACGCCATCTTCCACGCCTCGGGGAAAACTCCAGTCGACAGAGACTTCCCGTAAATGATGGTCATAGGCGCGGCAAGCTCTTCCGCACAACTCACTATGAACAACGGGTGAATGCCATCGCAACCCGCGCCCTTCGACACATCAAGTCCCCGCAGCAGAGCGAGCACCAACCCCTCAGACACATCCACTGAGCAGAGATCGATAACCGTCTCAGGAACCATATAGTTTTCATTACTCGAATCTCCCTGATAAACACGGTTTTCGAAAACAGAATGAAAAAACTCATTAAAAAGGTTGCTGATGGATTCGCCGTCGCAAGCTACTCTATCGCGGTAAGTCATGTACTTAGGCACAGCATTGACGGAAAATTTCGACTTAATGAAAGACCAGAAGTACTTTGGATATTTCCTTAATTTTTCTTCGGAAAATTGTATGTACCTATCATAACACAACTTACTCATCTTTCTGTGGCGAGACCTTAAGCACTTAAAAACGTTATAATCCAAAGGATTATTATAGGTTTTCCATCGCTTGTGCGCCCGCCCCTTCTCTCGCTCGAGTTTTACGAGAGGCCCGGTGTACCAAGGCGGGTAGGCAGAGCCACAGACAGACCTCATTGGAACGTACTTCGCAATGAGCGAATTTAATACATCGTACAACTGTGACACCATGTCATTAACACCTCCACGTAGCTCCTCAGTCCAAACGTAGCTCCGCAGACATGCCCTGATAGCCCCAAAATCAGCTGAACCGAACATAGGCCTTAAACCTTTATTTGGCCTCAAGTAAGTGACGGATTGAACACCAATCCCAATGTCAAGAGCCTTATGGTGGGGGTCCTCGCGAGTCATAGGATGAGGACATGCCGCCACGGTGCAACCCGCGCCCGCCATCACAAGGTCCAACACGCGCCCGTTGATGTTCAAGCATCCGTTAAATTGGCACAAGTCAGTCAATGCCAAGAAATCAGACAACAGGCACACCTTGTTATTGTCATTTGGATTAAGCAGACACAAATTAGAGGGACCTGGATTCCAGACAGCATGCGATATGTTAAAATCTCCTAATAACAAAAACAAATCATTAGCATACTGTGTTAAAATATCTGCAGTGTATTCGAAAAAAGTACCTAATTTATTAAAGTGGTCGTCATTATGTGCAAAGTACGAACAAGAGATATGCAGGTACCTAGAACCAGAGGCAGAGGGAGCGGCCCCGGGGCGCAGGTCAACGGTCACCCAGAGCTCCTCGGAGCACGGCGAGGAGCGCCACTCGCCCCTGCGCCGCGCCGCCAGCGAGCCCCGCACCGCCACCAGCACCCCGCCGCCCCGCACCTCCCCACCGGCGCCAGGCACCCTATCCGCCCGAAACACATCATACGATGGTGGGAAGAATTCGCCATCCATGAAATCCGGAGTCAGCCAGGTCTCCGTGAGGCAGATGCAGTCGTAATTGCAGCGCAATACCTCCGACAAGAAGGAGTGTGATTTAGTGCGCAATCCCCTCACGTTCTGATAGTAAATGGATAATGCATTTAACTGAGACATTTATACTTGAGTAACAATAAAATGCAGCAATATGACACGCACAACAACGCAAACATCACTAAATAAATAAAAAACTTAACACTTAAGAATGATAATTTACACCATAACACTATATATATAAGAAGGAACCAAAATATTACTACGAGTAAATGAACAGTTACACTTTTAACGAACATATTATGCTTATCTTCTAATAACAAGAACAAGATCTTAACACTAATACGAATCAAAGATAATAATAAATCTATCGCTACAGACTCAGACTTTATGACGACAGTTAAAATAATAATAATAAATACTTGACATTTGTGACAATTAAAATAGTAATAACAAATACTAGAAAGTCATACTAATCTATTTACATCAACTTTATTATTGATTCGGATAACTTTGGAATGTTGCGACTTGCGCATGAATATTTTGCAATCCCTTATCCATAAGAAGGAATATCCCAGTTCAGCCTTCCGAGCTCGAGCTGCTTTCAGGAGCAATTTGTTTTCGGGCGTTAAGTGGTCGTTCAGGTACAGGTTGACGGCAGGCCCCGCCAGGCCGACATCGGCAGTAGTGAGATGGCGCCGCGCGCGCATCGCCGCAATCAGCTGATCCTTGCGACGTCGCTGGGTGAAGCGCACTATGACGGCGGGCTCCCGCGGCCGCGGAGACCCGTCTTTGTTCTTGCTCTCGAATCTGCGAACACGGTTGATCACGTCGACGTCACTCTCCTGCAACGAGAACCCCACCTTGTTGCATATGTCCCGTAGTATGGCATTTAAATTCTCGCCTTTATGATAGGGTAATCCGGAAATTTCCACGTTATTGATGCGTGCCATCTGCTCTCGGGAGTTATGCTGGTCTTGAAGGTCCTGCATAGCTGTTTTCATACCATTGAGGTCAGCCTGAATGTTCGACATGGATGCCAGCTTTGTCTCAACAACAGTCAGCCGATCTTCAATGAGGCTAAACCGAGACGTGAGCGCAAATATCTTTGAATCGAGCTCTTTAATTGCGTTCGAGTTAAACCCAACGGCGCTTTTGATTTCGCCCAGGTCGGAGCGAACCGCCTTCAACTCTGCCAACACCAGTCCGACATCAGGGGAAACGCAGGGCGCGGGCGCGGGCGAGGACAATTGCGCTTGCGACGCTCGGCAGGATGGACACCGCCACGCAGCCCTTTTCTCCGCGCTCATCCTCCTATAGGTGGAATCTGCTAAACCGGCGCATATGAAATGCAGGCGCCCCCCGCACAAGCTGCATTCCACTCCATCACCAACAGTTTCGCTGCATTTAACGCAATTCATTGTTCCAAATATTAGAATAATAGGGTAATTGTACACTAATTTAGATGACTCACGCGCAGCTTAGAAGTCGGCAGGTAGCGGGCCGGGCGAACGAGGGGTGAGGTACACTTTGTCCGCTTCTCAGTGAGGTGAGGGGCGCGAGGTACGGCAGCGTCTGCACTACGTAACGCCGTTGAACACAGTTCTAACTACAAGCGAACCTAACGCTTATTTGAGTGAATACAGGTAGTTAGAGTAACTGGAATAGCTTGAGATTAGCTTAGCGAATTTTGGCAAAAATTTGTAACACAACTATATGCAATGAGTGTCCAAATTGGATTATATAAATATTATCTTCAGAAATATAAATCGCTATAAACAATCTCCTGAAAAATTTAAATCTGTATAAACATGCTCCTGAAAAATTATTATCGTTATCACCATTCTCCTGAAAAATTAAAAGCCTTCTATACATCCTCTTGAAAAATTAAGATCGCTGTAAATATTATCCCGAAAAATACATATCGCAATAAACAATCTCCTGAAAATTTTAAATCGTTATGAACATGCTCCTGAAAAATTGAAATCACTATATTATATTATCCTAAAAATACAACGCAATAAACAATCTCCTGAAAAATTGAAATCACTATATTGTATTATCCTGAAAAATACAACGCAATAAACAATCTCCTGAAAAATAGAAATCGTCATGAACATGCTCCTGAAAAATTGAAATCACTTTATTATATTATCCTGAAAAATACAACGCAATAAATAATCTCCTGAAAAATTTAAATCGTTATGAACATGCTCCTGAAAAATTGTAATTGTTGTCAACATTCTCCTGAAAAGTTGAAAACACGATTTAACCCTGAAAAATATATATCACGATAAACAATCTCCTGAAAATTTTAAATCGTTATGAACATGCTCCTGAAAAATTTAAATCACTATATTATATTATCCTGAAAAATACAACGCAATAAACAATCTCCTGAAAAATTGAAATCGTTATGAACATGCTCCTGAAAAATTGTGATTGTTGTCAACATTCTCCTGAAAAGTTGAAAACACTATTTAGCCCTGAAAAATATATATCACGATAAACAATCTCCTCAAATTTAAAATCGTTATGAACATGCTCCTGAAAAATTGAAATCACTATATTATATTATCCTGAAAAATACAATGCAATAAACAATCTCCTGAAAAATTGAAATCGTTATGAACGTGCTCCTGAAAAATACAACGCAATAAACAATCTCCTGAAAAATTTAAATCGTTATGAACATGCTCCTGAAAAATTGTAATTGTTGTCAACATTCTCTTGAAAAGTTGAAAACACTATTAACCCTGAAAAATATATATCGCGATAAACAATCTCCTGAAAAATTTAAATCGTTATGAGTATGCTCCTGAAAAATTGAAATCACTATATTATATTATCCTGAAAAATACAACGCAATAAACAATCTCCTGAAAAATTTAAATCGTCATGAACATGCTCCTGAAAAATTGAAATCACTATATTATATTATCCTGAAAAATACAACGCAATAAACAATCTCCTGAAAAATTTAAATCGTCATGAACATGCTCCTGAAAAATTGAAATCACTATATTATATTATCCTGAAAAATACAATGCAATAAACAATCTCCTGAAAAATTGAAATCGTTATGAACGTGCTCCTGAAAAATACAACGCGATAAACAATCTCCTGAAAATTTTAAATCTTTATGAATATGCTCCTGAAAAATTTAAATCACTATAAATATTATCGTGTGAAAATTAAAATTCTTAGTAACATTCTGCTGAAAAATTGAAATCACTATATATAATATCCTGAAAAATATAAATTACAATAAACAATCTCCTGAAAAATTGAAATCGCTATAAATATTAAACTAAAAAATAAAAAATCTCCAGAAAATTTAAATTGTTATAAACATGCTTCTAAAAATGATAATCGTTATCAACATGCTCCTGTAAAATTGAAATCACTATATATATTATCCTGAAAAATAAAAATCGCCATAAAAAATCTCCTGAAAAATTTAACTCGTTATGAACATGCTCCTGAAAAATCGTAATCATTATCAACATTCTCCTGAAAAATTGAAATCATTGTAAATATTATCCTGTGAAAAATAAATCGCTATAAAAAAGCCTTTGAAATATTTAAATCTTTAATAAAATTCTCCTGAAAAATTTTAATCACTTAAATATTATAAAATGTGTCATCATAAACCTGTTCTTCGATGATTGAAATCATTATCCTAAAATATAGAATAAAATACATGACTGTAAACGTGTTTCTAAAAAAATTAATTAGTATATATTTGTTAATATATGGTGAGAGCCCATCGTCAGTTAATTCTTGGTCCCGTTAGTATTTCTAGGCCATGCCAGTATAATAAAATTTGTATCAGACTAGGGAAGAATCTTTCGACATGATACTATCCTTTGTTAACAATCCTTTTGCTACTAGTTCCTTGTTTTTCCCTTTTGTATGCGTTTTCGTTTTGTCTGAGAGCTTTTGTCAGCAGCTATGAACCACTGTCAAAGTAAAAGATTACTATATGGTTGTTTTATACGTACATATACACGCTTTTATCTCTTTCGGGTTGAATAGAACCTGTATGACATTAAATCTTCTTGATCACATTTAGCTTAAATGTCGGGGTTGTGATTGTATTGATTTTTAATATTGGCTATTGATTGTTGTTCCATCGCTTAGTTTCCATTGGTCCCTTTTCTTTAGTCGTCAACTAACTAAAGTCAGCTTCAGGTTTACTACTTTAAATTTAAAGCCACAACATATAATATTTACCATATGAATGTATAAATCAATTTTGTGCAAAAGTGCTAGTATTTTTCTTTCCAAATAAGCCTACCCCTTTAGTTTTATAGTCGTGAAGTTAACGCGCGTATTTCCTGTATGACTTGTCTGAAGAAAAGAATTCGGAAGGAAACTTTTTGTTTTATTATCTTTTAATGGCAACGACTTTTTACGCTAGGAAAGAATAAAATGGCAGGAAAAACATGTCCTATACTGATTAGGAACTTGAGTTATGTGATCGACCTTTTTTATTTTTCAGCACATTATCAGTGAGAGATACTAGGGAACTATTTATTGAAGGTTTTTTTTTCGAAAAGACTAATGTACCATTCCAACATTCGGAATACCTATCATTGTTGTCTTAGTTTTGTCCTGACTAAACGAGTTGGGACGAACAGTCTTTGCTATATAGCTACAAGGGAACTTCTTAAAAAGTAGGTCCAGACATGAGTTTTAACTTGCTCGTTTTATATCGTCCTATTTACCACGTAGGTAGGGCATGTTTGTTAAGTCCCATTTCTTCCTGACACAAATTTCTCGTTGAAAAGCCTAGGCCAAAGTGACTCCTATTTCAATTTCAAAAGCCTCCTTTGATTCAGTGGCGATGGTCTGTTACCCCCGTTTTGCGTAGCCTCTTTGAGGTCGCGAGCAAGGAGGCTTTATGTCGAACCTGCTTTCGGAAACCTCTTTTTGGTTAACTTGTTTGTTCTATGTAAAACATGCATAGACCAACTGGTCGTTAATCTTAGAAACATGGAAAGATCAGTAGGTAACTAAGATTTTTGGTAACATTACCACTGTAACTGAGAAAAAAGTCTAATATAATTATAAATTACTTGATAGAACTGTTACTTAACTGCCCTCTAGTTTAGTTTAGTAGTTACTAGCTGTCAAACGAAATGTGGTAGGTTACATGCTTTTTTTATTTCCGAACCGCCGAGTATGTATGAGGAGGTGTATGAATTTTAATGAAGCGAAAGTGGTCTGTCAGGATCGGGACAAATAGGAACCTATTATTCTATTATTATTAACAAAAAATAGGAACCCGTGATCTCTGACTACCCCTCTTCTGTAAATCAGGCGGGATATGTATGTGTCACATACATATCCTGAATCACATGTTAAACGTAACAAGTTCTACGAAGTATAATACGCGAATATTTCTACAAAACCCTATACGTGCGTGTGTAAAGAGTTCCGCGTGTTTTTGACTTAATTTATATTATAGTTAACCGCATGCATGACAATACTTTTCGCCGCAATAAAGTGCATTCACTGCAAAGGGGTGACGTTAAGTTTCCACCTTACTGCGGATATCGTATTTTCATATGTCGTAATGAATGCAGCCGCCAGCACATTTATCTTGGGTAGTCCCCAACAGCTGACCGTAAATCCCAACTTTTGGAATACGATATCTGGCAGTTTAACAGTTCCTGTGCTGTGTATTTTGTCACAGATTTTCATGGAACCGAACTACAGTGCAAGAATCTGTGTCTTATTATTTGTGTATTTATATGTGTTACATTTATTTACGTCTACATAGACATATTATATCCTAGGTCACTTTTGGTTTTAGTGTTGTAATAGCATTGGTTAAGAACACCTGTAACATTTATTTATCTTCCTACTGACATTTCCTTTACAAAATAGCTTTTATACGACAATAAAAAGAAATATATTGAATATTTTACAAAACAACATTAACAGATTTGCTTTTGAATACAAGAATGGAACATTTCAAGTAGCGATTCAATCAAATAGATTTCAGTGATTTGTATTCATATATATCTCGTTGCCATGGTGATATGCTACAATGGGAATTGTTGGGAGCAGTTGGGATTAAATATCAAAGCAAGGAGAGTGCCATTGACGTTTTAGTTACAAACGTCGACTTGTAACATCAGTTTAACTATTCCATCTGACGTCCCATTCGGCTTGCACGAAATTGTTCAGTCCAACTTTATTCTTTTGCTGGTATTTACTAATTGATACTCCAGTTTGTTGTTCAAAGTACAAGTCACTCGTTGTTAAAACGAAACATTGTATTTGAAGTTTGTAGGTACACGTTTTTGTAGTTCCACAAGTGATAAACTTCCATATGGGAATTTTTAAGTGTAAAAGCTCTAACCACAATGTAATTCATTTTTTTCATACTAAAACTCACTGTTGGTGATTCCTTTTTCCGTTAAAGTCAAGGGGGTCAATGGGGTCATTATCAGGGGGTTTGCATCAGCTTTCATAGCAATATGAAAGTATATTTTCACGGTAATCGCTACAGTACCTAAACGTTAATCGTGTGGTCTCGAGTTCCATTACCGGTGGTGGCGAGTTAATAATTACATTTTTCTTCAGCTTTCTCGTATGGTATTTAATTAATATATAAAATATATGTATTTACCTTTGTATTACACGAACGTATGTCTTAAATATACGTTGGCTAATACCCTTAAAACAAGTCTTAAATGAACTTACAAAGGGGGAGGTTAATTGGTGTATAATATTATTATTAATTTACACACTCTCCGTAATATTTTACTTATAACAATATCCCAGTACTAAAACAAGCTTGAAGCCACCTTTTAAAGCCATCAATCAGAGTGCTCAACATCATTTGTCAATAAACGACGTAAAAGTGCCACGATGCGATCTATTTTGTCGATGGCACTCGAAGCAATAGAATGTAATGTGCCATAACATTATACAAATGTAATCCATTTCGTTCACCCCGATGTCGGCGCGATTCGTTCAGGAATACATCCGTAACCAGTTTTCCTTTTTATACGTGACAACATACATATACGTTCACGTCCTTTAAGCACTTTGTGATGGAGAGGACTTTAACAGGACCTAACGTGATGATAATATTGGCTAGGTCACTTTTTAACATGAATGGGGTAATGATGTTATACGGAACATGCATTGGTGACAGGTTGCTAGTCCGGAGCTAAATAGATTTCATTGGCCCTTAGACGCCTCCTATCACATTCTGAAAAGAACGGCAACTAGTTTTCACGTCCCATTCTAACAGAAGACTAATATTTATATGTCAATAATGATTGTAGTTAACCTGTTATAATGGCGCTGTGCAGGTGTTTCCCTCATGGTTAATATGACGTCCATTTATCCTTTGATAGGTTTTACTTTGGTCGCCTTTAACATTTATAACGGGCATTGAAAGAACAGGTTGTCCTGTAGGTTGTATATACTGAGAATATATCGTGTACTCCTAGTCTTCTATGCTATCTTCACCTATATATTTCAGCACCATACAAGGCCGGATCGTATTCGCTTGTGCCAATTAATAAAGTAACTATATATCTCAGTGCATACCTCTGACTAGAGCGAAAAAGACAAGGACAATAAATGCGTAGGCATATTTATTTATACATGTTTAATGCTTCCTTATTTTTTCTACAATTAGCTGTCAGTATTGAACCAAATTTGTTACAAATTAAATCGTAAAGAATTCCCGATAGTATTTTCACTTCAAGGTTGCGTATTATAGTCGTTAAAAAAGGTTACGATCTCATAGAATTGTACTATTTACGAGCTGTTTTATCATTTTCGTTTCACTTGATGAGTAATCATTTCAGCGTAGGTTGAGCCTGGGGCCCCTTATGTTGTGATATGTCATACGTTTGATTTAGTGCGGGGGTGGACGGTTGGTAAAGCGAAATGAGAATATAAGTCAATGAGGGAAATTGGGAATGTGTGTATGTGTACCTTTATATGTACGAGACGAGCATAGTGTGTATGAGGAGGTGTATGAGTGTCAATGAAGCGAATGTGGTTTGTCAGGATTAGAACAGATGGGGATCTGTGATCTCTGCCTACCCCTCTGCAGGGTTACGGGCGTGTATAAACCAGTTACAAATTCTTAGAGCGTCTTAAAAAACATCAAAGAAGATACTAAAAGTGATAATTTTATAATTCTCTAAAGAGAAAAGTGAAAAAAGAAAAAAGAAAAAAAAAACAGAAAAATCTTTATTAATAAAGATCCTCAGAGTAATAAAAGTCCCCAATGGGTGACAGAGTGTCTCTTTTCATAATAATATCTTAAAATATTCTTTTTTATATTTCTAACAATACATTTTCCTTACAAAACACATTTGCGCGATTCTCCGAATACTACGGTGAGGGAAAACATCGTGAGGAAACCTACTTGTTCCCCGAACTGCTAAGTTAGTGCTCTTAAATAGTGACACGGCTTACCATCTGTCCCATTGAGTGGTGGTCAATACGTGGATTCGAGGTGGCCAGAGATTTACTACCTTCCCTATAGCAGAGATGGAGACCTGAATCTTTGACTACCGCATGCGTTAATGGTCGTGAGCTCCTTTATCTTTTTGGTTGTTTGACCTAATTTTCAATTTTCTCATAAAATTCTAATTTACCTTAATTTGTACTGGGTTACCGTTTTCTTTATATTTATAAGTTATAAGGCATTTGGTGTTTTCCTAAATACAAAATATCAAAATATAAATATGACTACCAGGCTTATTCTCAACTAAGCTAATTCTAGTTTTTAAGAGATTCGCGATTTATACTCATGATTAATAACTAATGAGACTTATCGCATAATTTTTTATACAATAAAGTTACCTTTATTAAGCCGACGTTTCAACTACGTTGCAGCAGCCATGGTCATGGGCAGACTGACAATTCATATATATATAAAAACTTACGCGACAAGTCTCGTTAGTTATTAATAATAAGCTAGTTCTGTCGAATCGATTAAAACCTGGAGCTTCTTATATAACGGTTCTATACCCCATTGAAAACCGTTCAAATCTCCGAGCATCCATACCAAATTATAGGTACTATAAAACTTATTCTGAAACTCTTGCAGTAAAACGAGAAACTGTATTAAAATGATCGTAAAATGACAGCTGAAACTATTTAAACTTTATTCCTATTCCGAACTTATTGGAACCAAAAGGTATGCTATAATAGGATATTTAAGGATTATATATCCTATTATACCACTATATTATAAGTTTTACTGAATATTCGTATATTAATGATTTATTGTATGACAACATTGTCTATTGATGTTGCAAGCTGAAATGGCAGTGGTCCGGCCACATCTGTCGTAGATTCAACAACCGTTATAGCAAAGTGGTTCTCGAATGGCGGTCGCGTTTCGGTCAACGTACTAAGGACACCTCATAAGGTCGCTGGTATTGGTAGTGGTCGCTTCATATGACACGCTGGGAAGAACGGCAGCTAGTTAGCATTCTTTTTACGTCCCTGACTTCGCAAGCAACGTAAATAAATTGTTCATTTTCCATATAATTCAATGAGATTCTCTATCACATGACGAGCAACAATTGCTACGAATTCTAAGTGACTGTTACGTAGCACGCTACGTTACACTTACATTGGCGCTGTCAGCTACGTAGAGTTATGGCGCTACGAATATGCTATGATGAATGCGGAAGTTTTATCTGTTAATGCACCTTTTTGGATTATTTTAATGTTGCTTATAAGTTATAAGATACCTACTTATACTATTTCTATGATATAAACATAACATAGATATATTTTTCTCTAGTTAGGTTGAACAATCGTTAAAAAGTACACGTTGAGTTAGGTTAGGTTGGGTTTATAAACCTATGTATTCTGCACAAAGACAAACGAAACAATTTCATTACCATTAAATCTTGCTGGGTAGTCAAAGGTTCGAAAGTTCTTCTCCGCGATTGCGGAGGCACTATTTCTATATCCACTATAAACCTACGTGTTAATCAGATTGTGAGTTCTTTATCCTCTTTGAATTTTAAAGTCATGATATGACTATTTCAAGTATAAGTTTTGAATTATGCGTCTATAATAATCTAAATTAAATCTTTTAAATAAAATTTTTCAGGCGATAGGCTAGCAACCTGTCACCAATGTTCCTTTATAACATTGCAACCCCAGTATTCATGCTAAACAGTGACCTAGGAGATATTAAATCTCTGAGGTTCTGTCTACCACGAAATGGAATAAAGGACGTGAAAACTTGAGGCTTAACTCAGATTCAAATTGTAAATGTGTGAGGTTGAGTCTGTCAAGTTTCTTAGTTTTTCATTTTGCATAGAAAGAGCTTTTTATAATACACTGTCTCTCTTAATCGGAACCACAGACTTTTAAAGATTCGATAAACTATTATAATATGTTAAGTTTGGCATGTTGAATGCTACGGTGAGGGAAAACATCGTGAGGAAACAGGTAATAGTTAGTCCTTGTAAATGGCGACATGTATTACCACTTGTCACTTTGAGAACTGACTATCTGGTCAACACGTGGGTTCGAGGTGTCTATAGAATTACTACCTTCGCAATTGCGGAGATGGACTCCTGAACCTCTGATTAATGGTCGTGAACACGTTTGTGTTTGTCTTTTTTGGCATGTTGTCTACACTGCTTCGAATTATAATCTGGATTTTTTGAGCCAACATTTATTTCTATTGTGTTTATGTAATGATTGTATTCTGTTTGTGTACCAATTTATAAATAAATTAGTATTATAAAATATATCTATTACCGTAACATACTTATTATAACCCCTATTTCTTGATGGTAAAATTCTGTATGTTCCATCATTTATTTATGATGTATTGTGGTATGAATATATCGAGTCCGCTTTTCTATGTATCCTAAGGAATAGACAGGCTTCATTTTAACGTTTTACCTCGCCATATCAAATATTTATAAACTAGATTACAAGGTATAAATAATATTCAATAAGTTTATATTTACAAATACATACTTAAAAGTAACGACAATAAAAATGGGTTGAACGACAAAAGACTAAATGCTCTATTGATGTGAACACTCAACCTCTGACTACCCTGAAAGGTTTATACGGCCGTGAACGCATATATACAACGTTTTGTTGATACGTATATACCTGTATAATACATATGTAATATAATGAGTGTGTTTTTATATACGGGCGTTTTGCAGGGGCAAAATTTTCTTGTGACAGGGTTATATTTTCTAAAATATTGGACCTGTTTTTTTTCTAATATTTATTTCCTAAATTATTGTAGCGTCTAAAATACGGCAAGCATGTTTGGTTATCTTGTCTTAATAAATAAAAAAATACAGCTTTTCAAAAGTCCAAATGTCATGAAACATGGGGTGTGACTAAGCCATTTTTTTGTACTCCTGCCTTTATAACTAAAATTCTAAGCAGAATTGAGGAATATTTTTTGTTTACAGGTGTTGTCATATAAATTTGTTATTAATTATAAGTATCAGACCTACAATCCAATAATAAAATATATTGTTCACACGCACTTACTTTTGTGACTAAAAAATCGGTCAATGACGTGGTGCTCCAAAATCGCAGATATTTTTTCTCCAACTAATTATACTATTTAAGAAAAAATAAATTGTAACACATGTTTCGAAAGAAAACAAACTCGGCCATTTATTTGCACTGTCGGGTGAATAGAGATTGTTTCTGGGGCCGAGATAATGAATTTCAAAATTTTTGGTGTTAAAAATGTAAAGCATAACCTGTCAATGACGTGAGTCGAGTCAGTATTTTTTGGGAAATATTTTTACTGTCGGTTTTTACATATAACTTAAGACATGTTGTCAAAATGCCTCCAAAACAATAACGACGCCATCATATATGTTTTCGGTAATGTTTTGAAGACACGTTCGAAGAAACTCAAAAACGTGGTTCGTAATTTTTGTCAAAACCCTGTGTTTTGTGCTTTATTTTTAAACACGTTTTTGACAATAATTGCATGGTATTGACATTTTAATCAACTTAAGATATAATTACTACGATTTAAAATCGCGAGAAACTTTTAATAGGCGTGATTCGTGAGTTTAGCACTTAAAGGATTTATTTCTTCTTCCTCTCAGTGTATATTCCACTGTTGGAGATACGCTTCTCCGATTCACCTTGATTACAACACAAGATTTATTTAACCTATTTCCTTTGAATTTATTTGTACTTACACGGGTTTATTTAAGGGTTTCATAGCCTTTCACGTTGAGAGCATTATTTCTGAACAGATGGCTCGATATAAGAATAAACCTATGGCTATATTCCTTTCGTAACCCTCCTTTCACTACTCTACTGCTTTCATGACTATTCGGACAAACCCAACACTCACTACCATACATAACCGTAGGAACCAGAACAGCGTTATGGATAGCCAGTCGTGCCATTTCTGACATCAACTGACTATACATCATACCACTCACAGCCCCATTCACCGCATTTCCCTTCTTCACTCTTGTAATTTCCATCTCTTGTAAACACACTTCCCAAATAAACAAGCTCTTACTTTAATAACTCATTCTGTTATACTTTCCAGTCTCTCAAAAACCATACTTTTGGTTTTATTTACATTCACCTATATATCTTTTCTTTCAAAAGCCTTACATGTAATGTCTATCATCTCCTGCAACTCATTAGTCGATGAAGCAAGCAACACTTGATTGTTAGCGTACAAGACGCACTTGATGAAAAACTCGCTAGTTCATGCAAATCTGTCTAGCAATCATCCATGAATAGGTTGAAGAGTCAAGGTGAGGCGAGGTGAAGTGAACCCTGGCAAACACCCCGACAGGTGGTAAATCAGTCCGTGCAACCATCACCCAATCTCACACATGTACTCGAACCATAATACAATGATTAGAGTGCACGCACAAGCTGACCCTCCAACCCAAACGCAGACAACGCTTTCCACATTTTAATCCACCTATTTACCACCCTATCATAAGCCTTCTCTAAGTCTCAATAAATCAGCCTATGTCAGTCCACTGCTGGACGTAAGTCTCCCCAAAGTGACACCACAAAACACGATCACTCGTGGCCCTCAGCCAACCGTTACCAGCGACCTTTTTCAGGTCATCCGTCCATCTAGCAGGGGGGTCCAGTCTAACACTACGTTTACCGAGATGCGGTCGCCATTCGAGAACTGCTTTTCTCCAACGGTCGTCGGTTCTGCGACAGACGTGACCGGCCCACTGTCACTTCACCTTGCAACATCGATAGACAATGTCTACGACTTTGGTTCTCTGCCGGATAATCTCGTTCCGGACTCTGTACCTTAACGAGATACCCAGCATTGAAAGTTCCATTGCTCACTGAGCGACATGTAATCGGTGAGCCAGCCACACTGATTGAAAACCCTGGTCTTAAGACACTGCGGTAGTGGCGACGAGAATATATGAGGCAACTTCCCGAAAGCTGCCCAGCCCAGCTGCACTCTTCTGGAAATCTCACGCTCGAAGCTTACCCATTTGTAGAACCTGGCCCAGGTAGACATATTCCTGGACCACTTCGTGCATTTCTCCACTGATCGTGATCGGCTCCGGGACAACGACTTCATTGAACATGACGTTCATCCGGAGACCGACCGACCGTGAGGCAGCGTTAAGACTGTGCAGCATGCAGCGACTCCGCCATTATGACAATGTCGTCAGCGAAGCGGAGATATATGAGGTTTCTGCCATTGACATTAAAACCCATCCCAGTCCAATCCATAGTTTTGAAGACGTCCTCCAGTGCGTTCGTGAACAGTTTCGAGGAGATGACATCTCCTTGTCTCACTGCTCTGAGCAACTGTATAGAACTCGTCTTCCTGTTTTGGACTTAAGCATAATATATCGATGCCACGCTGTATAGGCTCCACAACACCTGCACATAACACCAATCTTCCTGGCATCGCTGCAAGGACTTCAGAACAGCCCAGATCTCGATGGAGTCGAAGGCCTTTTTGTCTCTAAGTCTATAAAGGAACAATACACCTGAAAGTCCTTCGCTAGAAACTTCTCGGTGATGCTCTTTAATGAGAAGATTTGAACCATGCTTTCCTTTTTGAATCCTGCTTAATCCTGTTCGATAGCCCACTAACACAATACAAATCTATATTGTTTCACCTTTCTGCTTTGAGTGTACTTAAATATTACATGTGTATTTATGGTATTACTGTGAAATTAAGTAAAAAATAGTTTTCTATTCAAAAATATTGAAATGCAAAAAAGCAGGTACCCACATAATCTATTTAAATATTTTGTTGCCGTTAACATAGCTCCATTTATGGCTACTTGTCAAAAACGTGAACGCATTTGTCAAGGCACGTGGCGCTTATTTTTTGGGGGGGTTATTTTTCCTAATTTAGGGGGCTGTAAGCACGGCGACCTATACCACGGGTTAGCTGGTTATGGAAACTATGCATTACATGTAAAAAAATCGGATTTTGAAAAAAAAATGACAACAACACATTTCGTGCAAATTGCCCATATATATAACAAACAAAAACACACAGTGAGTCTGAATTTTTTAAGTAGCAAAAGTATGATTTTATCCCAGAGCTTAGGTATGTATGTATGTATATGCCAGCTGACACACTCAAGTTGATAATCAAATTCTAAACTCGTTGTCAACCGGGAAACTACTTAGGGAAATGCGACGTCGGCAGAATATCACGACCAGGATCTGTTTCGGGGTTACCAGAGGCTATGGCAACTACATATTTGCTCAGTTCTTTGACTAATGCATTGCTATTTTTACTTGTTAAAAATGTTTGTTTAGTTACTAAACGCGAAGAGAATGAGTTGAGTAGAGTTTTATTAAATACTAGCGACCCGCTCCGGCTTCTCACTTATGGCTATTTAATGGATGTTATTATACATATAAACCTTCCTCTAGAATCACTCTATCTATTAAAAAACCGCATCTAAATCCGTTGCGTTGTTTCAAAGATTTAAGCATACAAAGGGACATAGGGACAGAGAAAGCGACTTTGTTTTATACTATGTAGTGACAAGTGTATATCCTTTGTAGGTCACTTGTATTATGTTATTCGTTTGTAGAGCTAAAGAGAAGGCGTTTAGAATGTATATAATGTTGATTAAATTTAGCATTACGGTTGGTGTTTCGGAACGAAGAAAATCTATAGCACAATAGATATCATTAACGTCGACCCTGTTAGTTGTGAACATGCACATCACGCCCGATTCCCTGTAGAGGGGTAGGTGGAGATCACGGATCCTTATCTTTATCGATCCTGCCAAACCACTTTCCCTCCATTGACACTTACACATCTCCTCATACACATTTAGATTCTATATGACTGTTATATGTCTTATTGAGTCGGCCTTTACGTAACAGCCCTTCCACTTCAGCCAGATTTGCCTTAGTTGTATTCTATTATATGATGGAATGAAAAAGCATACTAGCAAGAGCACACAATCGACTATTCAAGTTGAATATTAGAATTTATGTCGAGTGTGATGCATGAAAGCTTAGTCAGGATCTTTCAAGGTTTTAACCATAGTCTCTGCCTATCCTGTTAGGAAATCAGAGGCCTGAGTATATATGTATGTTTAACCCCCATTATTCCACGTGCGACGTCTAAAAGTTATCAGACTGTGGCTTTTACTAACTGAAAACTAGTTAAGTCCGTTAACGTTTATTCAAGTTTTATGAGTCTGTTTTAAGGTCGCTTCAAATGGAGGTTTTCTACAAGTTTTAATAGCAAACTTTTGTTATTAAGTAATATTTCAATATTCAGATTTTATAAACTAGAACTTTTTATTATAATGTTCAAGGTCTTAAAAGATCTTAAAAAATGGTAGCGTATAACGTACTTTAATAAATAATTTTTAAAAGTCGATATTAAGGTCAGAGTACATGGTTAAATTAAACACTTATATGTACTATATTTGTTAGGTTACATGTAAAGTTAACGATAGTAAAACGCTAACTTATTCTTTACAACCAAAGTTTTTTTCATTAAGCTCAATCCAGCTCAACTTTTTTCACCTAAGTGACGCCTTGATATACGCTTCACGACTCGTGTACGCACACTCCCTCTTTATTGTGGCGGGGTAGTCACAGGCTTGAGTGCCCATCACCGAAATCTAGGTATGAGTTACTCAAAGCCCGCGTTACACTAGATAGACAGAAACCAACGTGATAGGTTGTGAACTGTATCGTCGTATACAGGCACTGACTATTACCTATCCCAAGGGATACGCAAGTTTCCTCACGATGTTTTCCCTCACTGTTAGCGGCTGTAAGTTATGTACGTAATTAGGTATACGCCAGAGCCGGGATTAGAACCTAGGACCTCTATTAAGAAGTCAGAGGTCTCACCCACTTAACTTCAGACTCCGTTGTTGTACATTAGCACAAAAAATGCTTTTTACTCGACAGTTATTATATTTTTGAGAGTCAATCTAGCTTCCACCTTCCAAGTTACGATATAGATATGTATATACCAATTAATATGTCTAAGAATTCACCACCTGTCACATTATTGGGAACTGGCCATCTAGCAAAACGTGAGTGATTAATTCCCAAGGGCCCACTTAGATAAACCATTATTAACTCAAGCCTTTGACTACCTCTAACTCAAGAATACAAACAAACGTGAATCCTATACAAATGCTAGAAGAAGTTATAACCGTCGAGTGTGTACGAGGAGGTGTATGCGTGTCAATGAAGCGAAAGTGGTTAGTCAGGATCAGCACAGATGGAGATCCGTGATCTCTGCCTACCTCTAAAACAGGGAATCGGTCGTGATGAGTATGTATGTGAATCATACCTTATGTATGAATTCAATATTTGTGTCAGGAACTTTAACTTCAGCTTTTAGCTCCAAACTTCTAATAGGTATTAGCGGTTTTCTTCTCGTTCAACTTAATTGAGTTCTTTTGTGGACTTAAATGCTGCGTTGGTACATCTCTCGTTCGGATTACATACGGCTGCACATAGACTTATGTCGGTAAGGTGAAGTAAAGCTACTTTCATCCAGCTTTAGTTTAGTGCATCGACTCTATATTACAGTTAGACTCTACTGTTATTGAATGTGAGGTTTTTGGAGGTTCTTTTTACATAAACATAACATAACATACGCTTCACGACTTGTGTATGCACACTCCCTTTTTTATTATGGTAGGGAAGTCAGAGGCTTGAATGCCCATCTCCGAAATTTCGAAGGCATGTTAGGTATGGGTCATTCGAAGCCCACGTATCACTAGATAGACAGCACCCAACGTGATAGGTAGTGAACCGTATCGCTGTATATAGGCACTGTCTATTACCTATCCTGAGGGATAGGCAGGTTTATTACTTGTGATATTATAGTGCATTAGTTGAATTCTATACAGTTGTCTTTAGTATATCGCAGGAAGGGACGGATGAACTAGTAGTAAATGAAATTATTACACGATGATGGATAAATGAAAATTGACATAATTCTAAATGCAGGTTAGTAATGCTGTCGTCTGCGAAAGAGATAGATCTTGAATTTGTGTGTGTTGCTTTTATATGGGTATATTGTTACACGTACAATGTAATAACTTCTATTTTGATATATAATTTTAAGTATCTTTGTAACCACGACTTGGGAACGATTTTAGAATTGCTTTTGATTAATGAAAACTTTGTATTGTTGTTCAAATTGTTTACAATGTCAATTTTGTATCAATGTCCAAACAATGTCATTTAAACGTAAAGCTGGAACAATAACTGACTTAGTTAGTACATAGATAAGACTTGTGGTAGTCAAAAGTTTTTTAGATATTTTTGCTTCTTATTAATTGACTCATACATATAATTTTTGGCCAGTCTGAGAAGAAAAACTAGTATTTTTATTTACGTAGAATAAACTTAATAAGCGATCAAGTGGTTAAAAGTCGCGTCATGTTAAGTATACCCATTCACAGAATTTCATCAGCAATCAATCATTCTTAAGTGCACCTAACAAAAATAATTGTCTACATTTTCAATAAGCTACAGTATCAGACTTACTTCCAGTACCTTCTGAAGCACAAAGAAAATTTGAAAGGATTGAAATGATTCAGCGAGATTCTCAGTACTGAACTCTTTCAATAAGTTGCAGCTTTTGAAAGATTTGTTCGAATCCATAAAAGCAACTGTGATAGTTCCAAACTATTGTTCATAAAATTGACGTAAAATTTTCTGCCATTGTTTCAGTTTTGTTTTCGTATATCAACACTAAATTCAACGGTTCAATTCCCCACAGAGTACGAATAACGCGCATGAATTTAATATTATATCATGATTTATCGATGAATACCTTTGCCTGCAGTTCATTCATCGCAAGCTTATAATTCCTGCATTGAAAGCGAGCATGGCGCTATCGATTACAACATCGTACATTTGAGCTCTGAAAATCGCAACTGAATCGAAATTGCGAGCGGCGAGATGATTCGAATCAAACATCTCATGACGTGCCACATTAAAGTCTCTGTGCGGCTGATTCTGGGATACTCCGCGATGGTGTGCGTGTGAATGAAGGCGGGGGCGGGAGTTTGCGCAGCCTCTTTGGTACACGCCACACGGCAGTAACCAACGCGACGAGCGAAAGCCGGGACGCTCGTTAGCGGCTCAACCCGCTGACCTTTATCAGTTATTGTCAAAAAATTAACGAGTGAACTGTAATCATATCAAACGCCTTAAGCAAATCAAGAAAATGCCGCAAAGGTTCAATTTTAGATAAAAACGCATTTTAAAATTTTTGTGTGAAGAAACTTGTGTTTAATTTGGGCGAATTTTTGCCTGTTTGTTTAGGATTTGGTCTAATTAGATAATTTTTATTCAGGTGTGAGGCGTGTTCAGTAGGCTTGTTTATTCCGCTTGTAGTACTTGTTGAATCGGCTCCCCCAGCCTCACGTAGTCAAGGTCAGGACCTAACGTGCGTGTCTTGAGGTGAAGGGTTTATAACGGTCTGGATATTATTGACTATCTATAAACCCTTTTGAGTAGCTGTGACTCTAGAATTTTATTATCAACGTCTCTGTTATGAATTTTTTATTTCGTGATTTTTTTATATTCGTCAGTGTCACATCTTTTTACCAAAAAATCTGAATAATAAATAGAACAATGGGGTGAATATATGAACACTAAAAAAGATGTATAGATCAAATGACAGATCTTGTAAATGTGGGAGTACGTAGTGTAAATAGTCGTAGAACATGAATGTGAAGATTAATTAATAAGTAATGAAAGAGCGATTTCTCAAAAACCTCAAGCTGACAGACTCAAGTCTATGCGTTAACGTAGATGTAAATATAATTGTGTATATAGTCGTAATACGCAGACATTTAGTCAATAATCACCCTATCTGTTCTGCCCAAGATTCCTTTGTTCGCGTTTATTACGTGCTTAGTGTTTGAATCTATTGTTGGTCCACATTGAGAAACATTTGGGGCTGCCACATATACACACACCTAGACAAAAGCTTCATTACCTTTCTTGTCCTATAGACAACAGTGGGAACTTTATCTTTTTTCAACGGACAAGTTGTCTAAACTTATGTGGGGAAATCAGGGTAATTTAAGTTCTAAATAGCACAATTCATAATATGCACAATAACCATAAATCATTTAATAAACACGGAAGGGAAGACCCATCTTCCAAGGTATTAAACAGGGAAAATAAAGATATCGTACAAAAGCGTTCTGACGGCTCTACCAAACTTTTGGTTCAAGTCTGTATGTTCTTTTCTATCTACCCCTTTCGGCATCATGAGCGTAAAGGTGCCTCTTTTAACGCCTCTTACTCTAATAGACCTCGGATTCCTTTCCCATAACCCGACCCTCTTCAGAAGGGATTAAGCTGGTATCATTCTCGAGACACCGTAATACGATTGTCTGGATTCGCATTATGTTTTTCTTGTTATTTTGTTTATAACATACGCATGAATAAACACTACACCTTGAGAGGAGTGAGAGGTTTATATCCGAAACAGAGAAGCAAATTGTATATGATAATATTAAATATTCTTTTTGTGTCATCATCTTCTCTCACATCTCAATTAAGCAGTTGTATGCCGCTACTATGATTTGTTTCATTGCTGAAAGTAGAGCAAACACTAATATAAATTTTCATTCGTAATAGAACATTCCTATTTTTATGCTTTTTCCTGTTAGAAAGTCTTCAATCGTCTCCTAAATATGACAGTTCCAGGTCTATCAAATATTTTATGACTGAAAGTAGCGGAAAACCAAAATTGAAATTTCCATTCAAGCGATCTTATATTATAACAATTAAGACACCTCTTTTTTGTTGATCCTAAAAATGATTTTGGTCACCCTCAACTTTTAGAATC
>JAMBLF010001890.1:0-28113 GCA_030578115.1 Leucoptera coffeella
TGCCCGCCCAAGCTCAAAACCAGCAGTCACCTAACCAACCGGTGGTACAGCGAGAAAAGTTCGAAGGACCAAATTCCAGAAACCGGATCCTGCTGTAACCCCTGCAATCCTAGCTGCCCGTGTCCTTGTGGCCCCAGGAGATCTTGTTGCCCCTGTCCTTGTCCGCCCTTCCCCTGCCCGTCGCCTTGCCCTTGCCCGTCCAAGAGGAACGCCTGCCCATGCCCGTGTCCGTGTCCTGCCTTTCCAACGTGTCCCCCTCTTAAAGTCACTACTTACCCTAATTGCCCTTGTCCCTCGCCGAACCCCTGCCGTGGACCGTGTTCTAAGGGTTAAGATTACTTTCATATACCTGACTAGCGATCCGTTCCGGCTTCGCACTTCTGGCTATTTAATGGATGTTATTATACATATAAACCTTCCTCTTGAATCACTTTATATATTAAAAAAAAACGCATCAAAATCCGTTTCGTAGTTTCGAAGATTTAAGCATACAAACGGACAGAGAAAGCGACTATTTTTTATACTATGTAGTGATTCCCTGTAGAGGGGTAGGAAGAGATCGCGGATCTCCATTTGTCCCACTGACAGACCACTTTCACTGCATTGATACTCATATATCTTCTCATACACTCGGTAAATAAAAATAGTTAAGATGAACAGGTATACATGTATTCAGGCCTCTACGTCCCCAACGGGAGCAGAGATTATTAGGCCACCTGGAATGGGTGACAAATCTCTTGCTTCACTCACACGCATTAACCTTCTTACATGCTCTTTTGTTCTTCACACAATGTAGTATCGGCTTGAGAAGAATGTGAATAGTATGAGATCTTGTAACTGGTTATGATTAATAGAATACGTGGTTTATGATCATGTATATCTTTATTCTCTATGGTATCTGTCGAGATTATGGACCCTTTTGATGAAAGCAGCTACATGATTAATAACTTACGGGACTTATCGCGTAAGTTTTTATATAATAAAGTTACCTTTATTAACCATGGCTGCTGCAATGTAGCCGAAACGTCGGGCAAATAAAGGTAACTTTATTATATAAAAACTTACACGATAAGTCCCGTTAGTTATTAATCATGAGCATAAATCGCGAATCTTTTAAAACTATGAAAGCAGCTACATCAACCACCTTCGTATTTGATCTGTATTAACAGGTACTTAGAGGTAATTAGAGAAATAAACATAAATTTATAAGCATTACATCTTTTTAAGGTAGGTAAAGATCGGGGATACAGATTTTCTTGATCTTGGTAAGCCCATTTTGCTTTATTGATATCCCTAAATCTCCTTATACATAATAAGTATAAGGTATAAATAACACAGTACTCTGCTTAAGTAACAAGTAAAAGTAACTAAAAAGCTAATTTTTGGAAGGATTTACAAAGGTTTTCTCCTTTATATTCCAATAGGATCGTATGTGCACACCAACATTAAAAGCTAATTTTAAGAATCACCACCACGTAAACTGGGAAACGAATCCTGTCAATGATTTACAATACTTGATGCAGAATAAATTTATATTATATAAATTCAGTAGACTGAACTTAAGTTGGTCTTTTTGGATGTAAGTTTGGAAGACAATTGAAAATTGAAGTGTTAGATTCATTAAGGTTGTATATCGATTAGAAGTTTTGGTTTAAATTTCCATAATAAAAGTTAAAATACAATAATAGGTTGTCTCAATATACTAAACATCAATCAGCCTATACTAGTTCACTGCTGGACGTAGGCCTCCCCAAGGGTACCAAACACTATCATTTGTGACCCTAATCCAGCCACCACCAGCGACCTTCAGGTCATCGGTTCACCTGGCAAGGGGCAACTACGTTTACTAAACACACCAGCATCCAATTTTGTATTAGGTACATCTTTTATAATAAATATTTATGAAATATACAATTTGGAACGAAAATGTATTATTTTATTTTGTAATTTGTAAATAGAGGAAAATAAACTCTTATAACACCCTGCTAATTTAAAATAATTACTGAAACATGAGCTGAGGCTAAAAGACTCACGAGGCGGTTTTATAGATTACAGATATTTATAAATTAACGACACGACACGACGCGTATACGCCCGCGGCGCGGCGTGTGCGCTTGTTTACGGTTCTCACTACTCCAGCGGTCATCATTTACCGCACCCGCACCGCACGCTTTGCGACCGGTTTGCGAGTGACCGCGTTGTCAGCACTGGGCGGATTTTACAGAAATCTTGACGCCATTTTGCCTTTTAGGTCTCTTTTGTTTCCCTTGTTCTATAGATAGTCAAAGGGATTATTTATAGGGAGGGAATATTTGGGTGCTGTCGGAGGATCAGTGATGAAGCTTAGCTGCATCAAATACTGAGGCAGCACTTTCAAACATCAAGTGCCTACTCCTTATACATATTGTTGTTGTGTCAGAGTGTGTATATAATAGTGTTATGGCAAAATGTATATAAGCATAAAATAAATGTTTTCTTTCTTTCTATTTAGCACACAAAATATTTTATAACAGAAAAGACAAACGCATTATCAGAGGTTCAGGTTTCCATCTTCGCAATGGCGAAGGTAGTAATTCTATGGACACCTCGAACCCACGTATCCACCAGATAGTCAGTAATTAATGTGACAGGCGGTCAGCCATGTCGCCATTAACAAGTACTATATTACCTGTTCGACGAACACGTAGGTTTTCTTACGTCATACATAATTGAGAATTATCATCACTTCCATAACTGAGGTTTATTTATTATACTATATTATAGTAGTAGTCACGCAGTAGTGCAGAAGGGAAGAAAATTTCCCCACGACACTACTGGTAGTGCAGCTTGGTAGTGCGGTGGGGAAGAAGGCGTTTTCTTTCTCACCGTATCATTCGATACATATACAATATTTTTTTCTTAAAAAAATGTATCGTTTGTGCTTATATGAGACTTGTATGATTCCTTTTTCCTGGTATCCCTGAGATCTGTGGATAGTATTGGGTCAATAGGGCAGGAACATGTCATGACGTTACTTATGAACACCATCGTGAATTTCATGTCGAATGTAAAAAAAAACCCTGACGACCTCCGTGGCACGATCGGTTAGTCGGTTAGCCACCTGAACACTAATTGTGAGGTCCTAAAGATTCCTGGAGGCAGAGTTAAGAACTATGCTTTCTTCTGCTTTCCAGTTGGGTCGTTGATTATATATACTATATATGTATTATGTAATATTTCTTAAATAAACTTAGCAAGGGGCTAGTTCAATTGGTGTAATAATGTCCAAATACATATATAATTCCCTATGAAACAACTAAAAATAAAACTATCAAATGAGACTTATATTTCATGATAAACATCTACCTTTTCAATTACGTCTCACAAACTTACAATTTCAACTTACAAAATCACAATTCAAAATCACAATCGCTTGCCATGTCGCGGTATTAACATCTGGGACAACAAGTCGCTTGGCTGCTGCAACATTTAGGGCACACTACGTACCTATGGAACAAGTAGTAGCAATCATAAGGATAGCACTTGTTCACTAGATAGTATAAATAAAACACATAGTAAGGCTTTTCAGGACAGCAGCAGTTGAAAGTGTTGAACGAGTTATAGTAGTACGTCGAGCAGGGATCACAAACACAGGGACATGTTGAGCAACATTCCGGCTTGCAACAACTCAAAATGTTTCCGATCATGCTCTTGATTTTGTTATCTGTCGGCGTCTGTTTGCCGCCCTTGTCTTCTGGAGTTGTGCTCAATGCTCGCGTGCAATGCTTGTCTGGAAATAGATTTAAAATACATATACAAACAATAGACAAACCCGTTCACGACCATTAACCCTTGCCTACAGGGCCATTAACCCTAAAAAGACAAACGTTTGCAGGATAGTCAGGGTCCGGTTGTCATCTCAGCAATTATAGTCGGAGATAGTCATTCTATGGCCACCTCAAACCCACGTGACCACCACAAACCTATACACGCGTGTCCTCTAATCCCTTTCGGGATGGAGAGAACCTTGGACGATAATATCTCCAATGTCACTTTTTAGCATGGATATTGAGGTTACGCTGTTGTATGGAACAGTACCAGGTTGTAGCCCATCGCTTAGTACAGATTCCATAGACTCCCTAGTCCCTTAGTCGCCTCCTACGACATGCCGGGAAGAACGGCAGCTAAGCAGAAGAGCATGGGATGAAAAATATAATTCCTTATCTCATTCATCTCACCGCTTCATTATTTGTTCCGAGTAATTGAGTTTTGTGGCGTACCCTTGGGGAAGCCTCCATAGTAGGTGTTTTGTATAAATAGATTATTTTTTATAAATTTGACGCAGCTAAGTTATTTGGGGCTTGGCGCTGTATCAGTGGGGTGCAGGGTTTAAATACCACTTGAGCATGTACCAGTGGAAATGAAGTTTAATGAATGTCTATGTACATTTTCGTAATAAAAACATATTTACGAAATGCATCGAATTATAGGGTGAGGGAAAACATCGTGAGGACACCTACCTGTTAGTGCTTGTAAATGGCGAAATGGCTTACCACCTGTCACATTGAGTACTGAGTATCTGGTCAACACGTGGGTCCGAGGTGTCCATAGAATTACTACCTTCGCAATTGCGGAGATGAAAACCTGAACCTCGCAAGGGTTAATGGCCGTGAACGCATTTGTCTTTTTCGTCTTTTTTAGAATGCTAGCATGCTGTCGTTGTTTCTAATGTATCGTAGAAGACAGGTCAAGTATACGGATTCTATCGATTGGTAAATGTCCCTTGTAGCCCGCAGCTGTCTCTCAATATATGTTCTCAGCTGGAGTCGCCGAAGACAGGGAGACGTGACGAGACCTTGTGAAGGTCCTTCACACTTCTGGGGTGCCTTAGAACTACAGCTATAGTGTCTACAAAACAGCACGCTCTATAGAGGAACAACGGATCTTTATTTTCTGCCATTATAATACCCCCTCTTACACCCTCGTTTGTTATAGTAATTCTAAAATCCCTCTTTTTGGAAGTCATTCATAAGTTAATATACAGAGATACACACAACACCCGATTCCTTGTAGACGGTTGATGGCTGAGATCACGGAACCCCTCTGTCCCGATCCTGACAAACCACTTTCGCTTCACTCAAATCAGACACTCAAACATCTCCTCATGCACACTCGGCGGTTAAAGGTACTTGTAACTCTAAGTATACTCACTTAGTAAGCCAAGAGTGCTTTTTTTAAAGCTCTGCATCGCTAAATTTTTGAGTTTGAGCGCCATTTTGCCTGCATCAACAATTTAACACTGCAAATTTTGGATTCCAAATGTTAGGTTATATTTTTACATCGAGAATTGAGTCGGCACTTAATATTTTAATGCCGGATCGTCACAGAAAATTTAAAAGCTATTATTTATATTATTTTGAAAAAAAAGTGTCAGAGGTTGAACAAATTTTTCGGGAGTGTGTGACAGATATTTTTTTCTTTTATTAATAGCTAGTGATATCACCTATTACGTTGTCTATTATGTATGGTGAGGGAAAAATATTCAGTTGATTCAAAGAACAGGTAAGTCAGTGCTTGTACACGGCGAAACGGTTTACTACATTGCACATTAGGTACTAACTATCTGGTTAAAAAGTGCGAGGTAGCTAAAGAATCACAAACTCCACAATCGCAGATAAATATGCCAGGTTTCCATGTTAATTCTTCTTGAAAATCTGGACTTATTGCGTATATTTTATAAACAAAGTCTTACCTTTGTTCACGTGACCAGGGCTATTGCAACATGGCCAAATCGGACAAAAGTAATACTTTGTTTGTAAAATATACGCGATAAGTCCCGTTTTCCTTGTAAATTGAATAAAAATTACTAGTCTCTCAAATAAGGCTTTTGTTTTTTAAGAGATCTTATTAAAACCAGGAATATTGTACACCCATTGAAGGTACGGTACAATATGTATATGTAATTGATAAGTATTCGTCGACGTAGACACGTGTGTATGTATGCTGCTAATAAACAATTACTGTACCACGAACCACCGCTCATATTTTTCACACTAAAAAGAAAATGACTCCAAGTCGATGGTTGCAATTTGACCCATTCACTTGTACCACGTTTCTCGCACACCTCAAATTTGCCTCAAATACCTATATAATAGTACCTACCGCACCTTGAAATATTCTCCAATGAAGAAGAACTAGTCATCATCTGATTAAAAAGGAATCCACCTTTGATCTTGGCACATTTAATGCATGGAACCAATAAGGTCGGCATAAACAGGCCCAAGATGGAAGTTGGATTGAAAAATGTCGCTCAGCATGCATGGAAGCTCGGTGTTTCACGTAAGTTCGTCTAGATATTTAGCCGTGTCAGGAGATATAGATACATAAACATTACGAAAGGAATTTATACAGCCATAATGCAAGGTAGAGTTGGATAGGGTAAGCCGCATAGAACATTACAGAATAAATTAAAGAATTCTAGTTTTAAGAGATTCGCGATTTTTACTCATGATTAATAACTAGCAGGACTTATCGCGTATGTTTTTATATAATAAATTTACCTTTATTAACCCGACGTTTCGGCTACGTTGCAGCAGCCATGGTCACGGGCAGACTGACGATGCATATTTCTTCGCCTCCACCGCAGCGCCCTGTCAGATTCTTCTCCGACTACCCTCACTACTACGTTTTTTTTAATAACACGCGACCTACACACTACACTCACAGTCGGGTTAATAAAGGTAACTTTATTATAAAAAAACATACGCGGTAAGTCCCGCTAGTTATTAATCAATTGAAGAATTCTTCTCAAGCCTAGTGTACGCAGCTTGAAGAACAGAGGAGTATGTATGAGAAGGATTGAATGTGAGTAAAGCAAGAGAGATTTATCAGGATCGTTCCAGGTAGCGATCGATAGTCTCTGCCTATCCCGTTGGGAACGTAAAGGCGTGAAAATATATATTGATAAACAAAGTACTTTTCATAGTCAATTGACCAAATAAAATCGTTACAAAGGTAATACTTTGTTAAAAAAAGATACGCAAAGTCCCGTTTTTCTTGTAAAATGAATAAAAATCGCGAGTCTCCAATCTAACCTCTATTTCCAGGAGTACCAATAAGAACTCTACGTGACTTCAGCTCTTCCAAACCCCCAGCTGATACTCCTACACCTGCAGTCTCTGAGGCCTCACCGGACGGGGCACCGGACGCTGACAAGCTGAAAGGTCTCATTGGGAACGTCCTCAACTGCTGCAAGACCAACTGTTGTTCCCCCTGCGTTTGTGATCCCTGTTCCACTTACTACTACAACTCGTTCAATACTTACAACCCTAAATGCCCGAAGACGCCCTACTATGTGTTCTATCTGTACTATTTGGTCAATAAATGCTATCCTTACGATTGTTACTACCTGTTCCACAGGTATGTTGTTGATCCCAAATGTTGTTGTAAGGCGAAGAAATGTTGAATAGTCTGTGGTCTGGGTTGGGTAGTCATTTTGTAAATAAAACATAACAATAGTAAGATTTTGTTTTGTTTTCTTATTTGTACACTTTATGGTTCTTGGCCTTTGTGCTGTAGTCAGAGGTTCTCGCTTTCATGTCTGCAATTGCAACGTGAGCATGGTTAAACATAATTCCGCAGTAGTGCGAAAATCTTTGTAAAATTAACCAGTGGACAAAGTATGAAGTAGCCCAATAGGAAATATGACAGACACGTAGACGCCATATTGAAAGTGTGGTATTAGAGATCCCGCCACATAAGGTGGCAGTTGGAGGCGGCGCCACAGTCGCGTAATTCAGTGTTACCAGTAAACACGCCAAAACTAGCACTCACTGTGCCATACGGCTCGATACATTATAGGTTTCATTTGTAACGGTCTTTGGTTGCAGAGCTATAAACTCAAATAAAACAAATTAATATATCAAAGTCAAAATATGTTTATTAAACTATTTCAAACATTATTAATAATTAACGGGACTTATCCTTCTTATTATATATTACATATATTATGTGTTCCTTCACTCTGTCCGCAATAGACCGTTTAGTGTGTTCGACGTAGGATTTCCCACAGCTGCAATCAATCTTATACACACCCTTATATCTTATATCATGAGTATAAATCGCGAATCTCTTAAAACTATTATTTCAAACATGGCACTGAGCATTGTCTTTACATATTTTTTACCGAGGTTAGATCAGCGGAGACCCTAGCTTGGAGAAGAACTAACAAGAAACTCCGGAAATCAATTTATTATAATCACCCTTAACAAACATAAAAATTACAAAGAGTGGGCAAAAAACACAACGCTGGTAATACTAAATTTACCTTTCATACAAAATAACACGCAATGGCGGTAACGTCAAATTTAGTTCCAAGTTTGGCTACTGCCACCTTATGTGGCGGGATCTCTAGAAGTGCCTATAACCGTCGAGTGTGTAAAAAGTGATATATGACTGTCAATGAAGCGAAAATGGTTTGTCAGGATCGTGACAGATGGGGATCCGTAATCTTTGCCTGCTGAGTCCCTGTAGAGTTATTTATTCAGGGAATCAGGCCTGATGTGTACGAGTATGTATGTACTAATTATGAAGACAACATCTTTTCGTCGTCTTGTTGATGCCAAATTTTTCAGGAGATAAAAATGGATGCGATAGAATATTCCAAAAGAACCTTTTAAATAAGTTTACTTTTTTAACATCTAAATAACATTCCATTTATTTGCACCAATGTAGGTACTTAGTGATTAATTATTCTTAAGTTCCATGAGAACTATTTTGTGCGTCATTGTGTAGGGCTCAAGAGTTAGCGGTTAGAAGGAAGTACTAGAAGTAGTGACTGCAATGCAAAATAGCCTGGAAAGGTCTTTATCGTTTGGGGAGCTGATACCTACATATGTATCCGGTCCTTAACGTTCTGCTAAAATATAGATCAATGCGTATTGACGTAAACTGAGACTTTTCTGATGCTCTAAGCCATAACGTAATGTAATATTAGTGGTAAAGCTTTCCGTATGCAACCGATTTAAAATTTTTGAGAGTGACAAACATATTTTAGTATACCAATTAGTGGAACTATGAAGCCGGCCGGGTGGAGAAATTTGAAAGTTCGACAACCCTGGCACCTTTACTTTAACTTAAATATTTGCTGTAAAAATATATTACAATATTATAGTTGCCCTTATAGTTAAATGTGAAAACTAGGTAAAGTTTAATCATGGGTTACTAAATGTTTCAAATATCTGTGATTAAATAGTTGAACAATAATAAAAACAAATAGTCTATGAACCGTTCCATTCCGTCTATCCGCCATTTTGCTAAATAGCTGTCAAACACGGATTCCGCGTTCCCCTAGTTGGGGGCAAAACTCGGATATTTTATCGAAAATATCCTTAATTTTAGTTATGTGGACGTTAATTGTTAAGTGAAAACATTACTTAAGTTACAATGGAGGAACAGTTTAGTGAACAAGGTGACCACTCCATGGGAATTGGGCAGAACCATGAAGAAATGGAGAGCATGCCCAACGAAGGTGGCAACGCACCCGACGGGATGGGATCCTTTGATTTTGATGATGAAAATGGGATGAATAACATGAAACATGGCATGAACAGTCCTGGAGGCTTCAGGTAAGGTCTACGGCATAACCTAGTTTGTACATCATTAATAATGCCTAGGTAATATCGACCGATATTTACCACGCACTTTCGATTCCTACTTATCGGCGTTACCTATAAATTGTTATCAAACTGTTTTTAGTTGACAAACACGTCAATAACGAGATTCTATAGTAACCCAATTAGATTGTGGAAGTTTTATATAATCAGGGACTCATATAAAACACAACTTTTTGAAATATTTATACATGAAATCTAGCTGATTGTTCAGTGTGAAATGATGAGATTTCAAAACTATTTTATGACCAAAATTCCTCTAAATCGGTTTCTGTTAATATTGTTTATATTAGTTAGTACATTTTTACGAACATGTTACTTCATTGAATGACTATTCATATAGCACCATAGCAGGAATAGAAGTTTCACGGTGCACTACATACAATTAACTAAACACGACTATTTATTAATCGAAACCTTAATATTATACAGTTCTCATGGGTAAAAAAATTAAAACTATAAACTTAGAAATAAAAAATTCAATAAATTTGACGTAACTCAGTTGTTTGGGGCTTGACTCTGTATCAGTGGGTACAGGGTTCTAATCCCTTTTTTAGAATTAAAAATTAAATTATACAGAAAATATAGTCATCGCTGTCAGAGGGTGGTAGGGTTCCCAAGACACTGATAGCATTCCCCTTTTGAATAGCTATGTTAATTCTCTGAGAGAAGAATGCTCCAGTCCTTTGATCCCCACACTTATCAATTAAACGGGATGATATTTCCATTACTAATTGATGAGCCCCAGGACCCCAAAGACCCAAAGTCTCAACAGCAAACAGGATAAAACAATACTTATAAATTAACTACTAAAATTCTGCTATTAAAATTTGACATCTTATAGATTTTGCCATTGTTCAATTATTGTTTATCAATATAATTCACTTAAATTAAACAGGGGCCGGCCTAATAAGACATATAGTCAGTTAGACACTATATTGAAAAAAGGTGACGTTAGAAACCTATAACCGCCGAGTGTGTATGAGAAGATGTATGAGTGTCAATGAAGCGAAAGTGGTCTGTTAGGATAGGGACAAATGGGGATCCGTGAACCTGCCTACCCCTCTACAGGGAATCAGGCGTGATGTGTATATATGTATGTATTTTGTTACCTGATGTTTCAACCATGTTGCAATGGCCTTGGCGTCCATCTGAATGTCTTATTTACCTGGATCCTTTGTACCAGACCTTCCACATCGTTCCTTTAGTCAATCTACTATCATTCATCCGCGAAACAAGTCCAAACCTTTGACGCATCCTTCTCTTATCAATCTTAGTCACTACATCTTCTTTGAAATTTTATTAAGATCACAAATAGGAATCCGTAATCTCGGCCTACACCTCTACAGGGAAGTGAGTGTGATGTGTATGTATTATTAGGTGTATGGAGTCACCTATAGAAAACCATTGACAAGTAAAAGGTGGTCAACCATTTGCACCATAGAGATTTGATAGCTCTATATCTTAACAACACTACCTTTTCCCAAACAGAGGTAGAGGTGGTCGCCCGCCACCAGGCTGGATGGGTCCTCCGCCAATGCGCTTCAGAGGCAGGGGCTACGGCATGACAGGGCCACCGATGCGAGGGCGAGGCTTCTTTCGAGGCAGAGGCGGACCCAGATTTGGACCAAATGGGCCCAATTTTGATGGATGGGGACCTATGGGACCTCCGCCACCAGGTATGTGTGGAATTCTTTATTTTGATTAATAACTAGCGGGACTTATCTCATATGTTTTTATATAATAAAGTTACCTTTATTAACCCGACGTTTCGGCTATGTTGCAGCAGCCATGGTCACGGGCAGACTGTTATTAATCATAAATCGCGAATCTCTTAAAACTATAATTCTTTATTTTGCTCAAAGCTGTGGTTAAATGAAACTATGTGGAATGTCAAGGAGTAAAAATTGGTTTTACTGCACTATACATGATACCTAAAATCTCTTTCAAAGCGCACAAAATTTCAGAGATAGAGTCGCCTTGGTTACTGGTAGCATTGGGGTTGACAAGTAGCCTAGCCAATAACCCAATATTTATTTACCCCTAGTGCATTAATCACTTCTTATGAGATGCTGGGAAATAAAACAATTACATAGGATTTACAACAGAGACTAGATGTTTTGATTTACATTCAAGCCTAGCATTTTAGTTTTAAAATAAAGGAAATATATTTCTATTAAATATATAATATCCTGTTCTACCTATATTTTCATTATTATATCCTTATACCTCTTTATTCAGGTATGATGGGACCTCCGCCCTTTGGACCTCCCCCTATGATGGGACCAGGTGGCCCCATGGGTCCTCCCCCGGGAATGGGACAGCCCCCGCCATTTGGACCGCCACCAGGCATGCCGCCACCTATGGTGAGTTGAGTAATGTTTACTTATGAATACATATGCATTTAGCCTATTTTCCTACAGTGATAGATATGGATTCCCATTGCCGATCCTGACAAACCGTGAAAACACCCAATGTAATACGTAGGGAACGGTATCACTGTATATAGGCAGTGGTATTACCTATCCCAAAGGATAGGCAGGTTTCCTCACAGTGTTTTCCCTCTCAATTAGCAACTGTAAATTATGTATGTTAATGAAAAACACATTTAAATTTCATTCATTGGTACATGCCAGAGCTGGGATTGGAACCTAGGATCTTTCTCATAAGAATTCAGGAGTCTTACCTACTGGGCTATGGCTGCTGTTATTGTATGGTCTTGTATGCAAAAGAAAAAGAAAAATAGATAAATATATAAATAGAATAAATATTTACATTAGAACACCATACAAACATTCAAATAAAATGGAAACCTTGATACAGTGGCAAAGGCGCTGCCCCAGTATACAATGCAGCTAGACTGCATCACTGGGGCCTGACTCCATTAATAAACTTTGACAGCCACACAACTGCGTCTCTACTGTGTTACTACTGCTTCTCGGCTGTAAAAGTGGCACTGCTAATATTTTTATTTGCCACAGTTGTACCTCAATAGCGAGTCACTGGTGCCTCAGTGGCAAGTACAAAAATGTCAATAGTGGAGTACCAAATATGAGGCTATTGAACTAACATTGACAAATGTTTGATTAGCCGAGTAGCTTTTTTGTACGTCAGACGCAGAAGTACTTCAGAGGTAGTTTGATAGCGCTTCAGTGGCCGAAATTTGTTAGTGGAGTGCCAAAAGTGTCAAATTACGGCTTTTGAAGTATTACAATATTGATACTGAAAAGTAATATTGTGCCTACAATGCATTAGTGGAGTAAGGGTCCTATGGCAGCACCCGATTCGGAATCTGTATCATATGTATGTATCATCATCATCATCAGCCTGTCCGAATCCACTGTTGGACATAGGCCTCCCCCAAATGATGCCACTTCTCCCTGTCAGTGGCCGTTCGCATCTATTCAATGCCGGCCAACCTGCGCAGGTCGTCTTCCCACATTGCGGGGGGGCGCCCCACACTACGTTTACTGAGACGCGGTCTCCACTCTTGCACCTTTTTGCTCCAGCAACCATCAGTCCTGCATACGTGACCAGCCCAACTCCACTTCAGCGTGCTAATTCTTTTCATAATGTCGGTCAATTTAGTTGTATATAATATAACTCTTAAATCTTCTATTCCTTCAACAGCATCCAATGCAACATCAGACCGATATGTGGGTCGAGACTAAGACAGAGGATGGCAAGTCGTATTATTACCACTCAAGGACGAGGGAGACTACTTGGACGAGGCCACAAGAGACTCCAAATTGCAAGATTATCACGCAGCAAGAGTTGGAGGCTCTATCATCAGGTATGTGTTGTTTTGTAAAGTATGCTACCTAGCTAACTATCTTCTAGGCATGTCCTATGTGTCAACTAAGGGACTATAGTGTATTCGCGTTAATAAAATAGTGACATCATAATATTCAGACGTTAAACTGGCCAATGAGTCGTGAGTGAATGAGAAAACAGTCACATTGACCAATCGCAGACAACCGTTGTCACGTCTCATTGGTCAAATCGTTTGGGTAATGTTGACGTCACTATTTTCTTAACGCGAATACACTATATGCTATCTTCTTGGCATGTTCTATGTGTCTACTAAGGGACTAGGTGTATAGGGCATCTTTTAGGCAATGGGCTAGCAACCTGTCACCGATGTTGGATATGATATCACACCCCCAATATTAATGCTAAAAAAGAGATCTAGGATATATTATACCTTTGAAGTTCTGTCCACCCCAAAAGGGATGAAAGGATTTGAATGTAAACGTTATATATTTTTTTATTTCTTAAACAGTAGACATTGTCACAAAAGATGGTCCCAGTGGGGACTAATTGCGGAAACCACGGAGCCCAATAAACTAAACAGTAGTCATGGTGTGTTATTGACATAAGGGAAATTCAGCGCGAAATAATTGTTTAGTTTTATAAAAAAAGTAATCTTATTGAAAATGTCTTATATTATACATTACTACATATATCCATTTAAAAAAACCATCTTTACAAGCATGTCTCATGCAACAAAAACCTTCTTTTCCGCACAGGTCAAGGCCCAATCTCATCGCAACTCCCGATCACATCCTCAACCATGCCGGGCATGCCAAACTCAGCGCCACCCAGCGCCTCAGTGACACCCAGTCCCATGACCCCAGGGATGCCAGTGGTGCCTCCGGTCATGAATGGGCCGCCCATGATGATGGGGCCTCCGAATGGGGCTCCGTCCCCTTTTATGCAGCCTCCGCCTTGGGCTGGCGTTGCCAAGACTGAGGGTAAGTGACTTAGCTATATGAATTTACTAGTGACCCGCTCCGGCTTTGCACGGGTATAAAATATATAGCCTACTCCACTATTTAATGGATGTTATTATACATGTAAACCTTCTAGAAACACTCTATATGTATATGTAGTGATAAAAAGATTTCACTTTGACTCAATGTAAGCTTCTCTACTTAAAGGTGGAAATGACAAGTCGAATAATATGGCAAACAAATGTATGCCAAAGTTTGTGAACCATCCACCATGGATGTTTGGGGGTAAGATTAAAAACGTATACCATTTAGTATATAATAGAATAAAAGTGTTAGATTCAACAGTATTGTGTACAGTTATCGCTAAAAGTGCAGTCCCAGTAACTTTATAAGGTTTAAGTTTACAAGAACAAAAGACAATATTTTTCATTTCGAAGCATGCGAACGTATAGTGGCCATGACAATGCATAGTGGCGCCAGTTTTCAAATATTGTCTCTTGTTCTTATAAACGTAAACCTTAGAAAAAGTTACTGGGACTGCACTTTGTTTATTTCATACAAATAATTTTTATATCTACTCGCATAGTTTAATAAATATTATAATAAGTTAATTAGGTTAATGTAGATAGTAAGTATGTACTTTGTTGCTTAAATGGAAAATAAAAATTATAACTAATACATTTTGGATAGATTGTAAATATAGTTAGTTATTGAGAAAATGATTAATTCCATATAAAACATTATATTCATAGATATTTTATTCCAGGATCATAGTGTAGTTTAATGCAGTGTTTTTAAAAGAAATCGGTACTTATTGCGTATATTTTATAAACAAATACCGTTGTTACCGACGTTTTGGTCATGTTTCAAAGGCCAATCACTAGGTCAACTAACGAAACGTCGGTTAACAAAGGTAATACTTGGTTTATAAAATATACGCGAAAGTAAAAATCGCTAATTTCAAAAATATTTGGCAGTATCGTGTTAGACAAAAAGACAAACGCGTCCACGACCATTAACCCTTGCGGGGTAGTCAGAGGTTCAGGTGTCCATCTCCGCAATTGCGAAGGTAGTAATTCTATGCACACCTTGAACCCACGTGTTGACCAGATAGTTAGTACTTAATGTGACAGGTGTTAAGCCATGTCGCCATTTACAAGCACTAACTATTAGTAGGTTTCCTCACGACTTTTTCCCTCACCGTAGCATTCGACGCATTTCGTAAATGTATTTTCATTACGAGAATGTACATAGAAATTCATTAAACTTCATTTCCATTGATACATGCTCAAGTGCGATTTGCACCCTGTACCCACTGGTACAGAGTCAAGCCCTAAACAACTGAGCTACGTCGAATGTATCTAATAATATCTCTTTTGTTGCAGTGAAAGAAAAAACAGATTCAACTGACGATGAAGGGCCGCCCGGAGACAATTCCAATCATGCGCCACCAAGTAAGTAATAGGCAGTGTTACAAGAACATACGCTTCACGACTTGTGTATACACACTCCCTTTTTTATTGTGACACGGTAGTCACAGGCTTTAGTGTCCATCTCCGAAATTTCAAAGGCATGTTATGTATAACGGTGGAGGAAAACATCGTGACGTAATAACCAGTGCTTATATACGGCGAGTTCACTACCTATCACGTTGGGTGCAGTCTATCTAGTGAAACGTGGGGTTTGAGTGACCCATACCTAACATGCCTTCGAAATTTCCGAAATCAGCAATCGTCAAAATCGTGAAGCGTATGTATGTAATCTAGTCCGGGAGCCTTGCTCCACTAATTAACGTTGACAGCCACACAACTGCGTCGCTACTGCGTCACTTCTGAGTCTTGGCTGTAAAAGTGGCGCAACTCAAAGTACAGAAATGTCAATAGTGGAGTAGCTTTTTTGTACTTCAGACAAAAGTACTTCAGATGTAGTTTGATAGCGCTTCAGTGGCCAAAATTTGATATTGGAGTGCCAAAAGTGTCAAATTACGGCCACTGAGGTATTACTGTATGGCTACTGAAGGAATATTGTGGCTAACATGAAATAGTGGAGTAAGGGCCCAGTGCACGAACATAAAATAATAACAAATTAATTGAATGTGTAGGTTCCACTGCGTCCTACAGGAAAAGAGGAAGCTTTCTTCCTGTACAGGTGTTAGTCCAGGCGAATGGCTGTAGTTGGAAATTTCTATATATCTCATACTCCGTTAACCATTTTAGATGCGCGTTCTAGCATATCCATTTTAAAACTAGCGACATCTATGTTTATGTTAATCTAATTACAACTTCTGTGGCGTAAAAGTTTCTCTCTGTGGCACTAGAGGTCACTATAATGTCTTCTCTAATCAAACCTTCTTTCCCAGTGATGTCAATGCCTAACTTCCCGGGCGCGAGTGCGACGCCTACCCCGCCGGGCAATTTCACGTGGCCCGGGTGGAACCAACCGCCCGGGTGGACCGGCCCTACGGACGGCTTTCCCGGTAAGTGAGACAAATCACTTTCGCTTCCTTGAAACTCACACACGTCCTCATACACACTCGGAGGTTATAGGTACTTCTAACGTCACACTTTTACGTATATACATATATACATACTCGGCGATGACTGTGATTTTTTATAAGATACTAGTGACCCGCTCCGGCTTCGCACGGGTATAAAATATATAGCCTACTCCACTATTTAATGGATGTTATTATACATATACACCTTCCTCTTGAATCGCGCTATCTATTAAAAAAAACCGCATCAAAATCCGTTGCGTGGTTTCAAAGATTTAAGCATACAAAGGGACAGGGAAAGCGACTTTGTTTTATACTATGTATTGATTTGCGCTAAGTCCCATTTTTTATAAAATGAATAAAAGTCGCGAGTCTCCCAAAAATATTTAATTACCGTGTTAAACGTAGCGTAGGACGTCCCCCTGCTAGATGGACCGATGACCTGAAAAAGGTCGCTGGTAGTGGTTGGCTGAGGGCCACGAGTGATATCTTTTTGTGGCGTGACATAGGCTGATTGATTGATTATTGCCTGCCTGACTTATGACCTCAAAGATATAAGAACATGTAGCGTCATCTGTGATAATTATGTTGAACTAATTGCAACTTAAGTTTCTGTTGATTAATAACTAACGGGACTTATCGCGTAAGTTTTTATACCTTTATTAACCCGACGTTTCGGCTACGTTGCAGCAGCCATGGTCACGGGCAGATGTACGTAGTAGGCATGGCTACTGTCCGTCCCGTTCCCGTTAGTTATTAATCATGAGTATAAATCTGCGATTCTCTTAAAACTTTAAGTTTCTGTGTATGGCGCCACAATATTATTAAATTTATTTCATATTTTCCAAACAGGCTTAGCACCTAATAAGCAGTCTTCAATAGACGGATCGAGTGCCGAAGATGAGAACTCTAGGGACGAGCCTGCAACGGTAAGTTTATGTGCTTTTACGACCATTTACCCGTGCAGGTTAGTCAGAGGTTCGGGTGCTTCGCTATTGCGGAGGTAGTAATTCAGTGGCCATCAAGTCAATACTCAATGTGACAGGTGGACAGTTCTTCTTCTTATGTCCGTCCTCCTTTTTTCTTTTCATTCTTCTGTCCACACTGAAAGGGATATATGTATATATATACATACCTGCCTATTTCTTAGGATAGGTAATAGTCAGAGCCTGTATACGGCGATACGGCTCACTACCTATCACGTTGGGTGCTGTCTGTCTAGTGATACGCGGGCTTCGAATTAGCCATACCTAACATGCCTTCGAAATTTCGGAGATGGGCATTCAAGCCTCTGACTACCCCGCCATAATAAAAAAGGGAGTGTGTATACACAAGTCGTGAAGCGTATGTTATGTTTATGTTATGCATAAACGTGGATTTCAATATGTTTACCTATAATATAACACTACCTTTTCCACTTAGGCAATCCCGCCAGAGCTAAAAGCGGCGGCGTCAGAATGGACGGCCCACCGCGCTCCCGACGGCCGAGCGTACTACTACAACACGAAGAAACAGGAAAGTGTTTGGGAGAAGCCTCTCTGCATACAGCAGATCGAAGGTGGGTCCAATAAGTGTTTAAAATAAACCTCATGATTAATAGCAAACGGGACTTATCGCGTATGTTTTTAAATAATAAAGTTACCTTTATTAACCCGACGTTTCGGCTACGTTGCAGCAGCCATGGTCACGGGCAGACTGACGACGCATATTTCTTCGCCTCCAACGCAGCGCCCTGTCAGATTCTTCTCCGACTACCCTCACTGCTTCGTTATTATTAAACACACGCGACCTACACACTACACTCACAGTATCACTCGGTAACTTTATTATTTAAAAACATACGCGATAAGTCCCGTTTGCTATTAATCATGAGTATAAATCGCGAATCTCTTAAAACTATAAAATAAACCTATTTACGTCTCTACTGACTATTACTTGTTAGCAACCCTGAATGGGATAAAAAGACCTGTAACTTTATGTAACCTTCCTAAGCAACAGTTTGTTCAAAATTAAGTTATACATATATATCGCAAAGAAAAAACTGTGTAAATTGGTATTACTCTCATAGCGCTGCGATGAGTTTTCGTCACTTAGTAAGTACAAGAATTGAAGAAGGTTTGCCCTTAAAGCTTTGATATATCACTACATAGTATAAAACAAAGTCGCTTTCTCTGACCCTATGTCCCTTTGTATGTTTAAATCTTTGAAACTACGCAACGGATTTTGATGCGGTTTTTTTAATAGATAGAGTGATTCAAGGGGAAGGTTTATATGTATAATTACGTCCATTGAATAGTGGAGTAGGCTATATATTTTATACCCGTGCGAAGTCGGAGTGGGTCTCTAGTTTCAAATAAAAAAAAAAACACATATTTACGTCTCTACCATGGAGTAATTAATAAGAGGAGTGGGCCTTACGCAATATTTGTGTGGAAAATAGCATAGCATGACGCGGGGTGAAACGAGGTACGCGGGATGGAGGGGAGATATTACAACCAATTAAAACACGGCATTTTGTGAGACAAGACGTAGGTATCTTCTTTGTACTACACATTTTTAGACTGCACCAATTAAAACACGCCATTTGGACTCCGCAACGCGTAACGGGGACCGCTCCTTTCGCCGGGTCCTCTTTATATTTGGTTCGGTCAGTCAGTTAGACGCCATATTGAAAAGGGGTGACGTTAGAAGAACCTATAATCGCCGAGCGTGTATCTGGTGAGCATGTATGAATACGTGTAATATTTTTTTTTTTCAAGATATGTAATTTATAAACTTACCATAACATTTACTCAAGTTGTTTTTCTCTTTAACATAGATCTTCAAGCCAAGATCAAGGAGGAGAATACAGAAAGGGAGCGCAGGAAACAGGGTGACATCAACAAGGCTATTGAAGGTTAGTTTTTGTGTATTACATAATATTGTATAACGCACCTTCGGAACCAAACTCGCGCTTGCAACAAACCTAATTTTACAGGAGAGCGATTTTTCACTCTAAAATTCTCTTTCAATTACGCGTAATGACATAACATGGAGTATCCCGCCTCGCCGCCTCACCGCTCCATTTTTTAAAGGATTTTAAAACTTTTTGCTGTGTATATAAAGTCGATTATCGCGGTTAATTCTGTATAGTTAAGTCATTTTCGTAAAAAGTTGCACAAGTGCGAGTTTGGTCTCGAAGGTGCGATAATATGAGTGAAGTGGAAGGGCGGTTACGTAGGGGTCGGCCTAATAAGACAGATAAGTCAGATAGACGCTATATTGAAATAAGGTGACGTTAAGTATACCTATAACCGCCGAGAGTGTATGAGAGGATGTATGAGTATCAATGAAGCGAATGGTCTGTCAGGATCGGGACAAATGGGGATCCGTGATCTCTGCCTTCCCCTCTACAGGGAATCAGGCGTGATGTGTATGTATGTATACAGGGTGGCGCATTCAAAACGGTCAGTATGGGTAAGTCTGAAACTATAAGAGATACGAAGTTTTGTTCTTAGGAACCATGTCACTGATTTTGATAAAAAGAAAAACTGCATTCATACTTTCATTGAAAAAAAAAAGTATCCAGTACGGGAATCGAACCCGGTTGCTTTGAAAAAAAAAATGCACTTTTCACTTTTTCCTTTTAAATATAGATTGTGTAGGTCTTAAGCTGTAAATGTCTATGAAACATAATGTCGAAAATGAATAAAATGCATTGTTTTGGCATACGTTAGTTTATCATAGTAGGTGTTCGAAGTGCCACCGTTTGTTTTCTTATCACGATACAATTTATTCTTGTAAAATGATTCTGTTCATTCCTAAAGAGATTAAAGGACGTGAATGTATATGTAATGACTTTCGATCCGTCCGGAGTTTCTTGTTGGTTCTTCTCCGAGCCAGGGCTTCCGAACCAACGGTAGAATATCAATGTAAGAGACAACCAGTGTCAGGCAAATGTGTAGGATCCACAGTGTCCTACAGGAAAAGAGAAAGCTTCCTACCTGGGCAGGTGTTCGCCTAGGCTAATGGCCTGAGTTGGAAATTTCTATATATCTTGTTTCCGATAAATATTTCAATTGCGCTTATCTAGGAAATTGATTTGTGTGCAATTATTATTTTATTCTTGGCGGCGTCATCTGTGGTATTTATGTTTAACTTATTGCCACTTAGATTTACTTAGGTTTCTCTGTGTGTGGCGCTCTAGAGGTCGCCACAAATGATTGGCTTTCAATTAATGTACTGTACATGTACTTATGTTGAATAAAAACATTTGACTTTGATAGTTAATAGCCACTGTTGATATGTATGTCCAATCTCAACTTCTCAATGTTGTTTTAGTAATAGACGTGGATGAACACGAAGCCAAAACTCTAGTGGAAAGGCAGGCCAAAGAACGAGAAGCCGCGGAGAGGAAAGCCAAAGAAGATAAGGATAGAATCGAGAAGGACAAGGCTAAGAAGGAACAGGTTAGTGGATAATGTAGGCTTTCTAAACACTCATACATCTTCTCATACACACTCGGCGGTTATAGATCTAACATCACCATTCTTCAAACCTTATTATATTTTCTAGACATACATACATTCGCGTCCCCATTCTGTTTGGAGGTATTCAGTCATAATAAATATGTGTTACATATTATGACGACCTCCATGGCGCGATCGGTTAGACACCTGAACGCGATTCGTGAGGTCCCAAAGATTCCCAGAGGCAGAGTGAACAACTACGCTTTCTTCTGCTTTCCAGTCTGCTCGTTGATTATATGTGCTATATATGTATTTGTCTATGTATAGTATGAATACATTTCTTAAATATACGTTGACTAGTACCCTTAACACAAGTCTTTAATGTACTTACCAAGGGGCTAGTTCAATTGGTGTAATAATGTCCAATTATTATTATTATTATAAAATGGTGGGTACGTTACCTAGGAGACGTCGTAAATAATTTACTTTGGGGGTCCACGTGGTCCAATAATGGGTGGGTGAAGTGAAAGGGCGGTTACGTAGGGGCCGGCCCAATAAGACATGTGCCAGTCAGATAGAAGATATATTGAAAAAGGGTGACGTTAGGAGTACCCATAACCGTCGAGTGTGTTTAAGGTGTATGAGTGTCATTGAAGCGAAAGTGGTTTGTCACAGGGACAGATGGGGATCCTTGATCTCTCTACAGGGAATCAGGCGTGATGTGTATGTATGTATGTTTAGAAAGAAAGAAAGAAAATAGTTTATTCACTGCATATTTACATTAGCACGCAATACAAACATTACAACAACACAAACATTACAACAAACAAAATGGTAACCTTGATGCAGTGAAAAGGTGCTGCCTCAGTATACGATGCAGCTAGGCTGCATCACTGGTCCTCCGGCAGCACCCGATTCGGAATCTGTCACAAGCTATAAATAATAAACATACACAAAATAATATACTTATAATAAAACATCATAGCAATAACGGATATAATATAACTTGTATATAAAGTTGATAATCTATAATTCATAAACATAATTAATATAACTGGGGTCAACTCGCATATATATATTACACATATATATTATATTTAATATAGTTAAAGACAATAAGAACAAATACGTCACATAAACATATACGTACATATTAATTCAAATAAGTTTACATATAACATATATATACACACACACACACAAATACAAACACAAATATATATATATATATACATACATATATACATATACATATATATATATATATATATACATATATACATACACATATAGACACACACACATATATACATACACACAATGATATATATATATATATATATGGTATTTGCACCGACAAGGTAAGACATAGGTTGGATTTAGGGTAAGGATTTCTGTTGCTCCAGCAGGTAAGTCTTAAACCTACGGCAGAAGATTCCCCTAGAAGCAACGTCGCGGATAGGTGGCGGTATATCATTCCAGCACTTGGACGCAGCGAACTTGAAACACCCCCGAAACGCTGCTGAATGGTGCACTGGCAAAGCAGCCCTAACCTTAAAATGACGGGGGTTCGACGACCACTTGAATTTACGGTACAAGTAAGTAGGGCTCTCCGACCGAATGACACCAAACAACAACGCCGCGAAGTGCAGCCGCCTACGTGACTGCATGTTCAGCAAGTTCGCGTCGTTCAAGTACGGAGTGATGCGGGATCGTCGAGGTATATTAAAACAAAAACGGGTGCATGCGTTTTGTACCCGCTGTATCAACTTCCTAGTTCGACCAAGTATACAGCTACCATAAACAACATCACAGTAGTTAAGCCTCGACAGTATCAACGTTTCACTCAGACAGACACGCAAATCTACGCTGAGATATTCGCGGATACTGTAGAGCACCCTTAAGCGGTAGAAGCAGTTCCCAACCATACTTAGGACGTGCTTCTCAAAACGAAGCTCCCCGTCCATCAGCAAGCCCAGGTTCCTAACCTCCTCCACCGCCTCTATCACGTTGCCCCTGAGAACTATATCATTGGTGGACAGGACATCCATCGTACTTCGAATTTGCGACCGACTTCCAAGAACTAAAACCTTAGATTTGGAAGGGTTAAGCGTAAGACAATTTCTATCAGACCAACACGCAATTCGCTCGAGCTCAGAATTAATGCTCCGTATGCACTCCGACATACCCGAAGGCTTGGCAGATGCATACAGCTGCAAATCATCAGCGTAGAGATGATATCGACTGCTTTCGATACTGCTAACAACATCCGCGCTATACAGTATAAAAAGCAGAGGACCTAAGATAGAACCCTGTGGCACTCCCCTCGTCAACACACGAGGTAAAGACCACCGAGCTCCACCGTCCATCCCCCGCAACCCAACGACTTGCGTTCGGTGAGATAAATAACTATCGAACCACTTCACAGCACCGGTAGAAAATCCATAATACGTCATCTTGGATAATAGCAAGGGTATGCTCAGACTATCGAAAGCTCTAGAAAAATCGAGTAATACCATTAGGGTGCTCATGCCATCGCCCTGGGCCTGCAGAACGTCGTCTACCACATTCGCCAAGGCGGTCGCAGTAGAGCGGCCCTTCCGGAATCCCGATTGATACTCGGGCAAAATACCGTTTTCTTCTAGATATTTCGTAAGCTGATCACTCACAACCCTCTCCACTATCTTTGACACACATGGAAGGATACTTATAGGACGAAGGTGGGATATATCAGTCGGGTTAGGTATTTTCGGCAACGGCAGGACCCTGGCAGCTTTCCAACTGGTCGGAAAGATACCAGTGCTGAGGCTCCTGTTCACAATCGCTGTCAATACGTCAATAGTCACTGGTAATGTCAATAATAGCATGTCAATGTCAATGTCGTCAACACCCTTGGCCCTCGTCTTAATCGCCGAGACAATCCTTGTCACCGTTTCAGCAGAAACCGGCTTCAGCGAGAAAGACGAAGAACCAAACCGGTGAAACTCATAATATGTCAAGTCACTAATAGCTACATCTGCATTTCCAGGTATGTTCAGGAAATGCTTGTTGATATCGTCAGGGTCGTCAAAAAATTGTGGCAAATCAGTCCGGTCATTGTCAGTTAGAATTATATTTTTTAAGTGTTTCCACATTGTCTTTGAATTAGTCATGTCATTAATTGTTTTGTCAAAATATGCCTGTTTTTCAGAGCGTAGAGCCTGAACGACAAGTCGTTTCAGGTCCCTATAGTACTGCTTATGTGCCTCAATTCCAGTACGCTTAAAACGCTTGTAAGCATTGTCGCGTAGCCGCATCATAAGCAGCACAGTGCTCGTCAACCAAGGCTTAGGAGCATCCTTCACCAAAATACTCCTAACGGGGGCATGCTTGTCAAATAATCTTGTTATATTTTCAGTCAAAAGAGTTACTAAGTCATCAACATTGTGATGAGTTGTCATAGTACTCCAGTCTGTTTCTGTCAAGTCAGTGTTAAATTTGTCCATGTCAATGTCCTTCAGCGGTCGGTATATAATGTGCCTTGGCACTGGTTTATTCCGTTTCAGGTCAAGCTCAGCCAGAACAAAGGCATGCCTGCCTAAGTCAGGGCTGTGCTGAACGTCCACAGACCGAACCAGTGCGTCAGTAATTATTAAGTCAATTGTGCTTTGTGAATGGTTAGTAAAATGAGTCGGTTTTTGAACATGCTGAGTTAGTTTTAGAGTAGTCATAAAGTCAGTCAATGATTTGTGATTTCTGTCATGTATGTCATGAATATTAATATTCATATCACCTACTAAAACAAGTTTGTCATAGTTATTAAAAGATGTCACGGAGTTAGTCAATGCGTCAAAAAATTCGTCAGCGTCATGCCAAGGCGGCCGGTAAGCCGTCCCAACCACAAGCCGGGTGCCACCAACTACGACGCGGAACCACATTTGTTCCACCGTGGGTGACACAGGGTGGGAAACCAGGGACGCACGCAAGCCACGCCGCAGATAGAACCCAACACCACCCCCGCGGGCACGCACGGAGCGCGGCCGCGGCACATGGCGCAGGCGATACCCGGGAATGGAGGGCGCGCGCCCCTCGTCGCCCCCCCGTAGCCACGTCTCGTTGATGGCCACCAACTCGCAGTCCGCACGAAGCACCACCGCCTCCAGCTCGTCATGGCCGGTCCCCAGCGAGCCCGCATTAAACAACCCAATCTTGAATCGCTTAATACGAGTCATGGAAACCGTTGAAGGAAATGTCTGCATATACCAACGATTTATAAAGATACTTAAACATAATATCACTACTTACATTACACAAATATATACATTGAAAACATATTTCATACATACACATATGAATATAATAATTGATATATATGACAATAAATATACTAAAGACATAAGCAGCAACACAGAGACCAAACCGCACCGAATCAAAAGCATCCATTACAATACAATTTACATATAAAACAATAATTACAAAGGACTTCACAAACATAATATACACAAAACTATTATTCAAACGGGAAGAGGGCCAAAAACCCTCTCCACGTCCTCCTCTTCTCGGATGCGATGAACCGGGGCTCCGTCCGCCTTGCGCGCCAGCACACGTCCGTCACGGGTCCACACGAAGCGCCAGCCGCACGCCTTGGCCCGCTCGCGCGCCTGCCCGAACAGCTGCCGGTTGAGGCGGGTGAGCCGCTCGTTCAAGTAGAACCTGCGTGGCTCACCCGGCAGGCCCATGTCCGCGGTGGTCGCTCCGCGGCGCACGCGGGCCGCGCGGATCAGCTCGTCGCGAGTCGAGCGCCGCGCAAGCCGGACTACTATGGGGCGCGGTCGACGATCAGGTCCACCAGCAGCCCCAGAGGCATCGCGCAGCGGCCCCATCCGCACGGCGCTGACCACGTCCCGCTCGTCCAGCGCCACGCCCAACTTCACGGCCACCAGCGCCGCCAAGTGCGAGGGGTTTTCTCCCGGCACCTCCGGCACGCAGCTGACCTGGACATCATTTGCCAGCAGGTCCTGGTCCCTCTCCGCCAGCTGATGCTTGAGCTCCTGAATAGCCCGCTCCAGCGGCTTTGTAGCAGCCACCACGACGGCGTCGCCCAGCGCAGCACCCTCAGTCGTCCTCTCCTCCAAGGCTACGAGGCGGCGCTCGAGGTCGCTCACCTTATCATTAACGAGCGCGACCTCTCGCCTCATCTCTCGGCGGAACTCCTGCAGCTCGTCCCGCAGTCCCACTCGCAAATCCGTAATCGCCGCAACCATCTCCTTCCGAAGCAGCTGCATTTGGGACACCATGTCCCCAGCCTCCCGGACCAGCGGGGATGGTGGTCGGCTTATGTCACTGTCGGATTCTTGGACTGACTGTACCTCGCGCACGGGAGTATTTTGATTGTCCACCCGAGGCCGTACTCGGGCACACCCTGGGCAGGTCCATCGGCTGCGGGCTGCCTTTGATTGTCTTTTGTAGACGCTCAAAGACATCCCCAAGCACTTATAGTGATAGCTACCACTACAGGCGCCGCACTCCATCACTTCCGTGGCAGACACAACTTTATTGCACGCTAAGCAATTCATTTTTAAAGTTTAAAAAAAAAAAAAAAAAGAATAAATTAAAACAATAATAATAAAAAAAATTTAAAAAATTAAATTAAAAACTATGATAACACAAAGAAAAAAGAAAAATCAATAAAATAGAAAAAAAAAGTACTTGAAAGAATAATATTATATTAGACCACTGTGAGTTTCGAACCACTGCACTTTGCACTGTTTGTTCTTACTGTTCCCAACTGAGCCACTGTTTCATATAATTTCGTAGCGAAATATTATAGTAGTTTGTGATTTATAATTTATGATTTTTAGCTAACTACCCACAATTTTGTATGTGTGAGCACTATTATATATCCCTTTTGTTTAGCACTAAAAACTTTGGTGTTTAGAAAGAATACTGGACAACTTTTTGAAATTAAATTTGCGTGCGCAACTAAAAGCTTGACCACTCGGTTTGACACTTGTGACAGAACTGTGTTTATGTGTTTGGTTGAAGCTTAGGAAAAAATCTTTCACTCATTCATTGAGAAGGACTGTGTATGTATGTATGTAGTAAAATGACAATATTACTTACTAGCGACCCGCTCCGGCTTCGCACGGGTATAAAATATATAGCCTACTCCACTATTTAATATATATACATATAAACCTTCCTCTTGGATCATTCTATCTATTAAAAAAAAACCGCATCAAAATCCGTTGCGCAGTTTCAAAGATTTAAGCATACAAAGGGACATAGGGACAGAGAAAGCGACTTTGTTTTATACTATGTAGTGATTTATTTTGTTTAGGAAGAGAAAGAGAGACAAGAGAAGGAGAAGGCCAAACAGCAGGATAAGAGTCGGCCAACGTGGAGTATGCCCATCGCGGGGACGCCCTGGTGAGTTTATACAACAACAACAACATACGCTTCACGACTTGTGTATAATACTAATAATATTTATTTACATTAGGACATTACACCGACGAACACAAAAACCTAAACAATAATACAAGACTTAGAAACTAACAAAGAAAAAACAAACTTGAAACTAAATAGGCCTGTGCAAGCCGGTGCAACGCCAAATGCAAAAGGACCTGCCTCACCTAAAATGCTAGTAACATGGCACAGTTGTCCATGTAACCAGCGCTGTGTTTCAGTCAGGTCCAAAAACACACACACTCCCATGCGACTTGTTTATTAAGGCGCGGTATTCAGAGAAACCTGCTTATCCCTCAGGGTAGGTAATAATGTGCCAGTGCCTATATTAGGCGATACGG
>JAMBLF010001891.1:0-28531 GCA_030578115.1 Leucoptera coffeella
GAAGGACGAAAGTCCTTTCAGGAATGTTCTTGAAGGACGATAGTCCTTTTCAGGAATATCAGGAATATCCTTGAAGGACGATAGTCCTGTTCAGGAATATCCTTGATGGACGATAGTCCTTTTCAGGAATAGCCTTGAAGGACGATAGCCCTTTTCAAGAATGTTCTTGATGGACGATAGTCCTTTTCAGGAATATCCTTAAAGGACGATTGTCCGTATTAGAAATATCCTTGAAGGACGATAGTCCATTTCAGGAATATCCTTGAAGGACGATAGTCCTTTTCAGGAATATCCTTGAAGGACGATAGTCCTTTTCAGGAATATCCTTGAAGGACGATAGTCCTTTTCAGGAATATCCTTGAAGGACGATGGTCCTTTTCAGGAATATCCTTGAAGGACAATAGTCCTTTTCAGGAATATCCTTGAAGGACGATTGTCCTTTTCAGGAAAAGCCTTGAAGGACGAAAGTCCTTTCAGGAATGTTCTTGAAGGACGATAGTCCTTTTCAGGAATATCCTTGAAGGACGATAGTCCTTTTCAGAAATATCCTTGAAGGACGATAGTCCTTTTCAGGAATATCCTTGAAGGACGATTGTCCTTTTCAGGAACATCCTTAAAGGACGATATTTTTTTTCAGGAATATTCTTGAAGGACGAAATTCCTTTTCAGGAATATCCGCGAAGGAGGATAGTCCTTTTCAGGAATATCCTTGAAGGACGATTGTCCTTATTAGAAATATCCTTGAAGGACGATAGTCCTTTTCAGGAATGTTCTTGAAGGACGAAAGTCCTTTTCAGGAATATCCTGGAAGGACGATAGTCCTTTTCAGGAATATTCTTGAAGGACGATAGTCCTTTTGAGGAATATCCTTGAAGGACGAAAGTCCTTTTTAGGAATATCCTTGAAGAACGAAAGTCCTTTTTAGGAATATCTTTGAAGGACGATATTCCTTTTCAGGAATATTCTTAAAGGTCGAAAGTCCTTTTCAGGATTATCTTTGAAGGACGATATTCCTTTTCAGGAATATTCTTGAAGGACGAAAGTCCTTTTCAGGAATATCCTTGAAGGACGATAGTCCTTTTCAGGAATAGCCTTGAAGGACGATAGTCCTTTTCAGGAATATCCTTGAAGAACCAAAGTCCTTTTTAGGAATATCTTTGAAGGACGATATTCCTTTTCAGGAATATTCTTGAAGGACGAAAGTCCTTTTCAGGAATATCCTTGAAGGACGATAGTCCTTTTCAAGAATGTTCTTGAAGGACGAAAGTCCTTTTCAGGAATATCCTTGAAGGACAATAGTCGTTTTCAGGAATATCCTTGAAGGACGATAGTCTTTTTCAGGAATATCCTTGAAGGACGATGGTCCGTACTAGGAATATCCTTGAAGGACGATAGTCCTTTTCAGGAATATCTTTGAAGGACGAAAGTCCTTTTCAGGACTATCCTGGAAGGACGATAGTCCTTTTCAGGAATATTCTTGAAGGACGATAGTCCTTTTGAGGAATATCCTTGAAGGACGATAGTCCTTTTCAGGAATATTCTTGAAGGACGATAGTCCTTTTGAGGAATATCCTTGAAGGACGAAAGTCCTTTTTAGGAATATCCTTGAAGAACGAAAGTCCTTTTTAGGAATATCTTTGAAGGACGATATTTCTTTTCAGGAATATTCTTAAAGGACGAAAGTCCTTTTCAGGATTATCCTTGAAGGACGATAGTCCTTGTCAGGAATATCCTTGAAGGACGATAGTCCTTTTCAGGAATATCCTTGAAGGACGATAGTCCTTTTCAGGAATATCCTTGAAGGACGATGGTCCTTTTCAGGAATATCCTTGAAGGACGATAGTCCTTTTCAGGAATATCCTTGAAGGACAATTGTCCTTTTCAGGAATATCCTTGAAGGACGAAAGTCCTTTCAGGAATGTTCTTGAAGGACGATAGTCCTTTTCAGGAATATCAGGAATATCCTTGAAGGACGATAGTCCTGTTCAGGAATATCCTTGATGGACGATAGTCCTTTTCAGGAATAGCCTTGAAGGACGATAGCCCTTTTCAAGAATGTTCTTGATGGACGATAGTCCTTTTCAGGAATATCCTTAAAGGACGATTGTCCGTATTAGAAATATCCTTGAAGGACGATAGTCCATTTCAGGAATATCCTTGAAGGACGATAGTCCTTTTCAGGAATATCCTTGAAGGACGATAGTCCTTTTCAGGAATATCCTTGAAGGACGATAGTCCTTTTCAGGAATATCCTTGAAGGACGATGGTCCTTTTCAGGAATATCCTTGAAGGACAATAGTCCTTTTCAGGAATATCCTTGAAGGACGATTGTCCTTTTCAGGAAAAGCCTTGAAGGACGAAAGTCCTTTTAGGAATGTTCTTGAAGGACGATAGTCCTTTTCAGGAATGTTCTTGAAGGACGAAAGTCCTTTTCAGGAATATCCTGGAAGGACGATAGTCCTTTTCAGGAATATTCTTGAAGGACGATAGTCCTTTTGAGGAATATCCTTGAAGGACGAAAGTCCTTTTTAGGAATATCCTTGAAGAACGAAAGTCCTTTTTAGGAATATCTTTGAAGGACGATATTCCTTTTCAGGAATATTCTTAAAGGTCGAAAGTCCTTTTCAGGATTATCCTTGAAGGACGATAGTCCTTTTCAGGAATATCCTTGAAAGACGATAGCCCTTTTCAAGAATGTTCTTGATGGACGATAGTCCTTTTCAGGAATATCCGTAAAGGAAGATTGTCCGTATTAGAAATATCCTTGAAGGACGATAGTCCATTTCAGGAATATCCTTGAAGGACGATAGATCTTTTCAGGAATATTCTTGAAGGACGATAGTCCTTTTCAGCAATATCCTTGAAGGACGATAGTCCTTTTCAGGAATATCCTTGAAGGACGATGGTCCTTTTCAGGAATATCCTTGAAGGACGATAGTCCTTTTCAGGAATATCCTTGGAGGATGATTGTCCTTTTCAGGAATATCCTTGAAGGACGATAGACCTTTTCAGGAATAGCGTTGAAGGACGATAGCCCTTTTCAAGAATGTTCTTGATGGACGATAGTCCTTTTCAGGAATATCCGTGAAGGACGATAGTCCATTTCAGGAATATCCTTGAAGGACGATTGTCCTTTTCAGGAATATCCTTGAAGGACGAAAGTCCTTTCAGGAATGTTCTTGAAGGACGATAGTCCTTTTCAGGAATATCCTTGAAGGACAATAGTCCTTTTCAGGAATATCCTTGAAGGACGATAGTCTTTTTAAGGAATATCCTTGAAGGACGATAGTCCTTTTCAGGAATATACTTGAAGGACGATAGTCCTTTTCAGGAATATCCTTGAAGGACGATGGTCCTTTTCAGGAATATCCTTGAAGGACGATAGTCCTTTTCAGGAATATCCTTGAAGGACGATAGTCCGTATTAGGAATATCCTTGAAGGACGATAGTCCTTTTCAGGAATATCCTTAAAGGACGATAGTCTTTTTCAGGAATATTCTTGAAGGACGAAATTCCTTTTCAGGAATATCCGTGAAGGACGATAGTCCATTTCAGGAATATCCTTGAAGGACGATTGTCCTTTTCAGGAATATCCTTGAAGGACGAAAGTCCTTTCAGGAATGTTCTTGAAGGACGATAGTCCTTTTCAGGAATATCCTTGAAGGACAATAGTCCCTTTTCAGGAATATCCTTGAAGGACGATAGTCTTTTTAAGGAATATCCTTGAAGGACGATAGTCCTTTTCAGGAATATACTTGAAGGACGATAGTCCTTTTCAGGAATATCCTTGAAGGACGATGGTCCTTTTCAGGAATATCCTTGAAGGACGATAGTCCTTTTCAGGAATATCCTTGAAGGACAATTGTCCTTTTCAGGAATATCCTTGAAGGACGAAAGTCCTTTCAGGAATGTTCTTGAAGGACGATAGTCCTTTTCAGGAATATCAGGAATATCCTTGAAGGACGATAGTCCTTTTCAGGAATATCCTTGAAGGACGATTGTCCTTTTCAGGAAAAGCCTTGAAGGACGAAAGTCCTTTCAGTAATGTTCTTGAAGGACGATAGTCCTTTTCAGGAATATCCTTGAAGGACGATTGTCCTTTTCAGGAATATCCTTGAAGGACGATAGTCCTTTTCAGGAATATCCTTGAAGGACGATAGTCCTTTTCAGTAATATCCTTGAAGGACGATAGTCCTTTTCAGGAATATCCTTGAAGGACGATTGTCCTTTTCAGGAACATCCTTAAAGGACGATATTTTTTTTCAGGAATATTCTTGAAGGACGAAATTCCTTTTCAGGAATATCCGCGAAGGAGGATAGTCCTTTTCAGGAATATCCTTGAAGGACGATTGTCCTTATTAGAAATATCCTTGAAGGACGATAGTCCTTTTCAGGAATGTTCTTGAAGGACGAAAGTCCTTTTCAGGAATATCCTGGAAGGACGATAGTCCTTTTCAGGAATATTCTTGAAGGACGATAGTCCTTTTGAGGAATATCCTTGAAGGACGAAAGTCCTTTTTAGGAATATCCTTGAAGAACGAAAGTCCTTTTTAGGAATATCTTTGAAGGACGATATTCCTTTTCAGGAATATTCTTAAAGGTCGAAAGTCCTTTTCAGGATTATCTTTGAAGGACGATATTCCTTTTCAGGAATATTCTTGAAGGACGAAAGTCCTTTTCAGGAATATCCTTGAAGGACGATAGTCCTTTTCAGGAATAGCCTTGAAGGACGATAGTCCTTTTCAGGAATATCCTTGAAGAACCAAAGTCCTTTTTAGGAATATCTTTGAAGGACGATATTCCTTTTCAGGAATATTCTTGAAGGACGAAAGTCCTTTTCAGGAATATCCTTGAAGGACGATAGTCCTTTTCAAGAATGTTCTTGAAGGACGAAAGTCCTTTTCAGGAATATCCTTGAAGGACAATAGTCGTTTTCAGGAATATCCTTGAAGGACGATAGTCTTTTTCAGGAATATCCTTGAAGGACGATGGTCCGTACTAGGAATATCCTTGAAGGACGATAGTCCTTTTCAGGAATATCTTTGAAGGACGAAAGTCCTTTTCAGGACTATCCTGGAAGGACGATAGTCCTTTTCAGGAATATTCTTGAAGGACGATAGTCCTTTTGAGGAATATCCTTGAAGGACGATAGTCCCTTTTCAGGAATATTCTTGAAGGACGATAGTCCTTTTGAGGAATATCCTTGAAGGACGAAAGTCCTTTTTAGGAATATCCTTGAAGAACGAAAGTCCTTTTTAGGAATATCTTTGAAGGACGATATTTCTTTTCAGGAATATTCTTAAAGGACGAAAGTCCTTTTCAGGATTATCCTTGAAGGACGATAGTCCTTTTCAGGAATATCCTTGAAGGACGATAGTCCTTTTCAGGAATATCCTTGAAGGACGATAGTCCTTTTCAGGAATATCCTTGAAGGACGATGGTCCTTTTCAGGAATATCCTTGAAGGACGATAGTCCTTTTCAGGAATATCCTTGAAGGACAATTGTCCTTTTCAGGAATATCCTTGAAGGACGAAAGTTCTTTCAGGAATGTTCTTGAAGGACGATAGTCCTTTTCAGGAATATCAGGAATATCCTTGAAGGACGATAGTCCTGTTCAGGAATATCCTTGATGGACGATAGTCCTTTTCAGGAATAGCCTTGAAGGACGATAGCCCTTTTCAAGAATGTTCTTGATGGACGATAGTCCTTTTCAGGAATATCCTTAAAGGGACGATTGTCCGTATTAGAAATATCCTTGAAGGACGATAGTCCATTTCAGGAATATCCTTGAAGGACGATAGTCCTTTTCAGGAATATCCTTGAAGGACGATAGTCCTTTTCAGGAATATCTTTGAAGGACGATAGTCCTTTTCAGGAATATCCTTGAAGGACGATGGTCCTTTTCAGGAATATCCTTGAAGGACAATAGTCCTTTTCAGGAATATCCTTGAAGGACGATTGTCCTTTTCAGGAAAAGCCTTGAAGGACGAAAGTCCTTTTAGGAATGTTCTTGAAGGACGATAGTCCTTTTCAGGAATGTTCTTGAAGGACGAAAGTCCTTTTCAGGAATATCCTGGAAGGACGATAGTCCTTTTCAGGAATATTCTTGAAGGACGATAGTCCTTTTGAGGAATATCCTTGAAGGACGAAAGTCCTTTTTAGGAATATCCTTGAAGAACGAAAGTCCTTTTTAGGAATATCTTTGAAGGACGATATTCCTTTTCAGGAATATTCTTAAAGGTCGAAAGTCCTTTTCAGGATTATCCTTGAAGGACGATAGTCCTTTTCAGGAATATCCTTGAAAGACGATAGCCCTTTTCAAGAATGTTCTTGATGGACGATAGTCCTTTTCAGGAATATCCTTAAAGGAAGATTGTCCGTATGAGAAATATCCTTGAAGGACGATAGTCCATTTCAGGAATATCCTTGAAGGACGATAGATCTTTTCAGGAATATTCTTGAAGGACGATAGTCCTTTTCAGTAATATTCTGGACGGACAATAGTCCTTTTCAGGAATATCCTTAAAGGACGATTGTTATTTTCAGGAATATCCTTGAAGGACGATAGTCCTTTTCAGGAATATCCTTGGAGGATGATTGTCCTTTTCAGGAATATCCTTGAAGGACGATAGACCTTTTCAGGAATAGCGTTGAAGGACGATAGCCCTTTTCAAGAATGTTCTTGATGGACGATAGTCCTTTTCAGGAATATCCGTGAAGGACGATAGTCCATTTCAGGAATATCCTTGAAGGACGATTGTCCTTTTCAGGAATATCCTTGAAGGACGAAAGTCCTTTCAGGAATGTTCTTGAAGGACGATAGTCCTTTTCAGGAATATCCTTGAAGGACAATAGTCCTTTTCAGGAATATCCTTGAAGGGACGATAGTCTTTTTAAGGAATATCCTTGAAGGACGATAGTCCTTTTCAGGAATATACTTGAAGGACGATAGTCCTTTTCAGGAATATCCTTGAAGGACGATGGTCCTTTTCAGGAATATCCTTGAAGGACGATAGTCCTTTTCAGGAATATCCTTGAAGGACGATAGTCCGTATTAGGAATATCCTTGAAGGACGATAGTCCTTTTCAGGAATATCCTTAAAGGACGATAGTCTTTTTCAGGAATATTCTTGAAGGACGAAATTCCTTTTCAGGAATATCCGTGAAGGACGATAGTCCATTTCAGGAATATCCTTGAAGGACGATTGTCCTTTTCAGGAATATCCTTGAAGGACGAAAGTCCTTTCAGGAATGTTCTTGAAGGACGATAGTACTTTTCAGGAATATCCTTGAAGGACAATAGTCCTTTTCAGGAATATCCTTGAAGGACGATAGTCTTTTTAAGGAATATCCTTGAAGGACGATAGTCCCTTTTCAGGAATATACTTGAAGGACGATAGTCCTTTTCAGGAATATCCTTGAAGGACGATGGTCCTTTTCAGGAATATCCTTGAAGGACGATAGTCCTTTTCAGGAATATCCTTGAAGGACAATTGTCCTTTTCAGGAATATCCTTGAAGGACGAAAGTCCTTTCAGGAATGTTCTTGAAGGACGATAGTCCTTTTCAGGAATATCAGGAATATCCTTGAAGGACGATAGTCCTGTTCAGGAATATCCTTGATGGACGATAGTCCTTTTCAGGGAATATCCTTAAAGGACGATTGTCCGTATTTGAAATATCCTTAAAGGACGATAGTCCATTTCAGGAATATCCTTGAAGGACAATAGTCCTTTTCAGGAATATCCTTGAAGGACGATTTGTCCTTTTCAGGAATATTCCTTGAAGGACGAAAGTCCTTTTAGGAATGTTCTTGAAGGACGATAGTCCTTTTCAGGAATGTTCTTGAAGGACGAAAGTCCTTTTCAGGAATATCCTGGAAGGACGATAGTCCTTTTCAGGAATATTCTTGAAGGACGATAGTCCTTTTGAGGAATATCCTTGAAGGACGAAAGTCCTTTTTAGGAATATCCTTGAAGAACGAAAGTCCTTTTTAGGAATATCTTTGAAGGACGATATTCCTTTTCAGGAATATTCTTAAAGGTCGAAAGTCCTTTTCAGGATTATCCTTGAAGGACGATAGTCCTTTTCAGGAATATCCTTGAAAGACGATAGCCCTTTTCAAGAATGTTCTTGATGGACGATAGTCCTTTTCAGGAATATCCTTAAAGGAAGATTGTCCGTATTAGAAATATCCTTGAAGGACGATAGTCCATTTCAGGAATATCCTTGAAGGACGATAGATCTTTTCAGGAATATTCTTGAAGGACGATAGTCCTTTTCAGCAATATCCTTGAAGGACGATAGTCCTTTTCAGGAATATCCTTGAAGGACGATGGTCCTTTTCAGGAATATCCTTGAAGGACGATAGTCCTTTTCAGGAATATCCTTGGAGGATGATTGTCCTTTTCAGGAATATCCTTGAAGGACGATAGACCTTTTCAGGAATAGCGTTGAAGGACGATAGCCCTTTTCAAGAATGTTCTTGATGGACGATAGTCCTTTTCAGGAATATCCTTAAAGGACGATTGTCCGTATTAGAAATATCCTTGAAGGACGATAGTCCATTTCAGGAATATCCTTGAAGGACGATAGTCCTTTTCAGGAATATCCTTGAAGGACGATAGTCCTTTTCAGGAATATCCTTGAAGGACGATGGTCCTTTTCAGGAATATCCTTGAAGGACGATAGTCCTTTTCAGGAATATCCTTGAAGGACAATTGTCCTTTTCAGGAATAGCCTTGAAGGACGAAAGTCCTTTCAGGAATGTTCTTGAAGGACGAAAGTCCTTTCAGGAATGTTCTTAAAGGACGATAGTCCTTTTCAGGATTATCCTTGAAGGACGATAGTCCTTTTCAGGAATATCCTTGAAGGACGAAAGTCCTTTTCAGGAATATCCTTGAAGGACGATTGTTCTTTTCAGGAATATCCTTGAAGGACGATAGTCCTTTTCAGGAATATCCTTGAAGGACGATAGTCCTTTTCAGTAATATCCTTGAAGGACGATAGTCCTTTTCAGGAATATCCTTGAAGGACGATAGTCCTTTTCAGGAAAAGACGTGAAGGACGATAGCCCTTTTCAAGAATGTTCTTGATGGACGATAGTCCTTTTCAGGAATATCCTTGAAGGACGATTGTCCTTATTAGAAATATCCTTGAAGGACGATAGTCCTTTTCAGGAATGTTCTTGAAGGACGAAAGTCCTTTTCAGGAATATCCTGGAAGGACGATAGTCCTTTTCAGGAATATTCTTGAAGGACGATAGTCCTTTTGAGGAATATCCTTGAAGGACGAAAGTCCTTTTTAGGAATATCCTTGAAGAACGAAAGTCCTTTTTAGGAATATCTTTGAAGGACGATATTCCTTTTCAGGAATATTCTTAAAGGTCGAAAGTCCTTTTCAGGATTATCTTTAAAGGACGATATTCCTTTTCAGGAATATTCTTGAAGGACGAAAGTCCTTTTCAGGAATATTCTTGAAGGACGATAGTCCTTTTCAGGAATAGCCTTGAAGGACGATAGTCCTTTTCAGGAATATCCTTGAAGAACCAAAGACCTTTTTAGGAATATCTTTGAAGGACGATATTCCTTTTCAGGAATATTCTTGAAGGACGAAAGTCCTTTTCAGGAATATCCTTGAAGGACGATAGTCCTTTTCAAGAATGTTCTTGAAGGACGAAAGTCCTTTTCAGGAATATCCTTGAAGGACAATAGTCGTTTTCAGGAATATCCTTGAAGGACGATAGTCTTTTTCAGGAATATCCTTGAAGGACGATGGTCCGTACTAGGAATATCCTTGAGGGACGATAGTCCTTTTCAGGAATATCTTTGAAGGACGAAAGTCCTTTTCAGGACTATCCTGGAAGGACGATAGTCCTTTTCAGGAATATTCTTGAAGGACGATAGTCCTTTTGAGGAATATCCTTGAAGGACGATAGTCCTTTTCAGGAATATTCTTGAAGGACGATAGTCCTTTTGAGGAATATCCTTGAAGGACGAAAGTCCTTTTTAGGAATATCCTTGAAGAACGAAAGTCCTTTTTAGGAATATCTTTGAAGGACGATATTTCTTTTCAGGAATATTCTTAAAGGACGAAAGTCCTTTTCAGGATTATCCTTGAAGGACGATAGTCCTTGTCAGGAATATCCTTGAAGGACGGTAGTCCTTTTCAGGAATATCCTTGAAGGACGATAGTCCTTTTCACGAATATCCTTGAAGGACGATGGTCCTTTTCAGGAATATCCTTGAAGGACGATAGTCCTTTTCAGGAATATCCTTGAAGGACAATTGTCCTTTTCAGGAATATCCTTGAAGGACGAAAGTCCTTTCAGGAATGTTCTTGAAGGACGATAGTCCTTTTCAGGAATATCAGGAATATCTTTGAAGGACGATATTCCTTTTCAGGAATATTCTTGAAGGACGAAAGTCCTTTTCAGGAATATCCTTGAAGGACGATAGTCCTTTTCAAGAATATCCTTGTAAGACGATAGTCCTTTACAGTAATATCCTTGAAGGACGATAGTCCTTTTCAGGAATATCCTTGAAGGACGATAGTCCTTTTCAGGAATAGCTTTGAAGGACGATAGTCCTTTTCAGAAATAGCCTTGAAGGACAATAGTCCTTTTCAGGAATATCCTTGAAGGAAAATAGTCCTTTTCAGAAATATCATTGAAGGACGATAGTCCTTTTCAGGAATATCCTTGAAGGACGATGGTCCTTTTTTGGAATATCCTTGAAGGACGATAGTCCTTTTCAGGAATATCCTTGAAGGACGATTGTCCTTTTCAGGAATATCCTTAAAGGACGATTGTCCGTATTAGAAATATCCTTTAAGGACGAAAGTCCATTTCAGGAATATCCTTGACGGACGATAGTCCTTTTGAGGAATATCCTTGAAGGACGAAAGTCCTTTTTAGGAATTTCCTTGAAGAACCAAAGTCCTTTTTAGGAATATCTTTGAAGGACGATATTCCTTGTCAGGAATATTCTTGAAGGACGAAAGTCCTTTTCAGGAATATCCTTGAAGGACGATAGTCCTTTTCAGGAATAGCCTTGAAGGACGATAGTCCTTTTCAGGAATATCCTTGAAGAACCAAAGTCCTTTTTAGGAATATCTTTGAAGGACGATATTCCTTTTCAGGAATATTCTTGAAGGACGAAAGTCCTTTTCAGGAATATCCTTGAAGGACGATAGTCCTTTTCAAGAATGTTCTTGAAGGACGAAAGTCCTTTTCAGGAATATCCTTGAAGGACAATAGTCCTTTTCAGGAATATCCTTGAAGGACGATAGTCCTTTTCTGGAATAGCCTTGAAGGACGATAGTCCTTTTCAGGAATAGCCTTGAAGGACGATAGTCCTTTTCAAGAATGTTCTTGATGGACGATAGTTCTTTTCAGGAATATCCTTGAAGAACGGTAGTCCTTTTTAGGAATATCCTTGAAGGACGATAGTCTTTTTCAGGAATGTTCTTGAAGGACGAAAGTCCTTTTCAGGAATATCCTTGAAGGACAATAGTCCTTTTCAGGAATATTCTTGAAGGACGATAGTCTTTTTCAGGAATATCCTTGAAGGACGATGGTCCGTACTAGAAATATCCTTGAAGGACGATAGTCCTTTTCAGGAATATCTTTGAAGGACGAAAGTCCTTTTTAGGAATATCCTGGAAGGACGATAGTCCTTTTCAGGAATATTCTTGAAGGACGATAGTCCTTTTGAGGAATATCCTTGAAGGACGAAAGTCCTTTTTAGGAATATCCTTAAAGAACCAAAGTCCTTTTTAGGAATATCTTTGGAGGACGATATTCCTTTTCAGGAATATTCTTGAAGGACGAAAGTCCTTTTCAGGAATATCCTTGAAGGACGATAGTCCTTTTTAGGAATATCCTTGAAGAACCAAAGTCCTTTTTAGGCATATCTTTGAAGGACGATATTCCTTTTCAGGAATATTTTTGAAGGACGATAGTCCTTTTCAGGAATAGCCTTGAAGGACGATAGTCCTTTTTTGGAATATCCTTGAAGAACCAAAGTCCTTTTTAGGAATATCTTTGAAGGACGATATTCCTTTTCAGGAATATTCTTGAAGGACGAAAGTCCTTTTCAGGAATATCCTTGAAAGACGATAGTCCTTTTCAGGAATAGCCTTGAAGAACCAAAGTCCTTTTTAGGAATATCTTTGAAGGACGATATTCCTTTTCAGGAATATTCTTGAAGGACGAAAGTCCTTTTCAGGAATATCCTCGAAGGACGATAGTCCTTTTCAGGAATAGCCTTGAAGGACGATAGTCCTTTTCAGGAATAGCCTTGAAGGACGATAGTCCTTTTCAAGAATGTTCTTGATGGACGATAGTTCTTTTCAGGAATATCCTTGAAGAACGGTAGTCCTTTTTAGGAATATCCTTGAAGGACGATAGTCTTTTTCAGGAATGTTCTTGAAGGACGAAAGTCCTTTTCAGGAATATCCTTGAAGGACAATAGTCCTTTTCAGGAATATTCTTAAAGGACGATAGTCTTTTTCAGGAATATCCTTGAAGGACGATGGTCCGTACTAGAAATATCCTTGAAGGACGATAGTCCTTTTCAGGAATATCTTTGAAGGTCGAAAGTCCTTTTTAGGAATATCCTGGAAGGACGATAGTCCTTTTCAGGAATATTCTTGAAGGACGATAGTCCTTTTGAGGAATATCCTTGAAGGACGAAAGTCCTTTTTAGGAATATCCTTAAAGAACCAAAGTCCTTTTGAGGAATATCCTTGAAGGACGAAAGTCCTTTTTAGGAATATCCTTGAAGAACCAAAGTCCTTTTTAGGAATATCTTTGAAGGACGATATTCCTTTTCAGGAATATTCTTGAAGGACGAAAGTCCATTTCAGGAATATCCTTGAAGGACGATAGTCCTTTTCAGGAATATCCTTGAAGGACGATTGTCCGTATTAGAAATATCCTTGAAGGACGATAGTCCTTTTCAGGAATGTTCTTGAAGGACGAAAGTCCTTTTCAGGAATATCCTTGAAGGTTAATAGTCCTTTTCAGGAATATTCTTGAAGGACGATAGTCTTTTTCAGGAATATCCTTGAAGGACGATGGTCCGTACTAGAAATATCCTTGAAGGACGATAGTCCTTTTCAGGAATATCTTTGAAGGACGAAAGTCCTTTTCAGGAATATCCTGGAAGGACGATAGTCCTTTTCAGGAATATTCTTGAAGGACGATAGTCCTTTTGAGGAATATCCTTGAAGGACGAAAGTCCTTTTTAGGAATATCCTTGAAGAACCAAAGTCCGTTTTAGGAATATCTTTGAAGGACGAGATTCCTTTTCAGGAATATTCTTGAAGGACGAAAGTCCTTTTCAGGAATATCCTTGAAGGACGATAGTCCTTTTCAGGAATAGCCTTGAAGAACCAAAGTCCTTTTTAGGAATATCTTTGAAGGACGATATTCCTTTTCAGGAATATTCTTGAAGGACGAAAGTCCTTTTCAGGAATATCCTTGAAGGACGAAAGTCCTTTTCAGGAATAGCCTTGAAGGACGATAGTCCTTTTCAGGAATAGCCTTGAAGGACGATAGTCCTTTTCAAGAATGTTCTTGATGGACGATAGTTCTTTTCAGGAATATCCTTGAAGAACGGTAGTCCTTTTTAGGAATATCCTTGAAGGACGATAGTCTTTTTCAAGAATGTTCTTGAAGGACGAAAGTCCTTTTCAGGAATATCCTTGAAGGACAATAGTCCTTTTCAGGAATATTCTTGAAGGACGATAGTCTTTTTCAGGAATATCCTTGAAGGACGATGGTCCGTACTAGAAATATCCTTGAAGGACGATAGTCCTTTTCAGGAATATCTTTGAAGGACGAAAGTCCTTTTTAGGAATATCCTGGAAGGACGACAGTCCTTTTCAGGAATATTCTTGAAGGACGATAGTCCTTTTGAGGAATATCATTGAAGGACGATAGTCCATTTCAGGAATATCCTTAAAGGACGATGGTCCTTTTCAGGAATATCCTTGAAGGACGATAGTCCTTTTCAGGAATATCCTTGAAGGACGATTGTCCTTTTCAGGAATATCCTTGAAGGACGATAGTCCTTTTCAGGAAAAGACTTGAAGGACGATTGTAAGTATTAGAAATATCCTTTAAGGACGATAGTCCTTTTCAAGAATGTTCTTGATGGACGATAGTCCTTTTCAGGAATATCCTTAAAGGACGATTGTAAGTATTAGAAATATCCTTTAAGGACGATAGTCCATTTCAGGAATATCCTTGACGGACGATAGTCCTTTTGAGGAATATCCTTGAAGGACGAAAGTCTTTTTAGGAATTTCCTTGAAGAACCAAAGTCCTTTTTAGGAATATCTTTGATAGACGATATTCCTTTTCAGGAATATTCTTGAAGGACGAAAGTCCTTTTCAGGAATATCCTTGAAGGACGATAGTCCTTTTCAGGAATAGCCTTGAAGGACGATAGTCCTTTTCAGGAATATCCTTGAAGAACCAAAGTCTTTTTAGGAATATCTTTGAAGGACGATATTCCTTTTCAGGAATATTCTTGAAGGACGAAAGTCCTTTTCAGGAATATCCTTGAAGGACGATAGTCCTTTTCAAGAATGTTCTTGAAGGACGGAAAGTCCCTTTTCAGGAATATCCTTGACGGACAATAGTCCTTTTCAGGAATATCCTTGAAAGACGATAGTCTTTTTCAGGAATATCCTTGAAGGACGATGGTCCGTACTAGGAATATCCTTGAAGGACGATAGTCCTTTTTCAGGAATATCTTTGAAGGACGAAAGTCCTTTTCAGGAATATCCTGGAAGGACGATAGTCCTTTTCAGGAATATTCTTGAAGGATGATAGTCCTTTTTGAGGAATATCCTTAAAGGACGAAAGTCCTTTTTAGGAATATCCTTGAAGAACCAAAGTCCTTTTTAGGAATATCTTTGAAGGACGATTGTCCGTATTAGAAATATCCTTTAAGGACGGAAAGGTCCATTTCAGGAATATCCTTGACGGACGATAGTCCTTTTGAGGAATATCCTTGAAGGACGAAAGTCCTTTTTAGGAATATCCTTGAAGAACCAAAGTCCTTTTTAGGAATATCTTTGAAGGACGATATTCCTTTTCAGGAATATTCTTGAAGGCACGAAAGTCCTTTTCAGGAATATCCTTGAAGGACGATAGTCCTTTTCAGGAATAGCCCTTGAAGGACGATAGTCCTTTTCAGGAATATCCTTGAAGAACCAAAGTCCTTTTTAGGAATATCTTTGAAGGACGATATTCCCTTTTCAGGAATATTCTTGAAGGACGAAAGTCCTTTTCAGGAATATCCTTGAAGGACGATAGTCCTTTTCAAGAATGTTCTTGAAGGACGAAAGTTCTTTTCAGGAATATCCTGGAAGGACGATGGTCCTTTTCAGGATTAGTCTTGAAGGACGATAGTCCGTTTTGAGGAATATCCTTGAAGGACGATGGTCCGTACTAGGATATCCTTGAAGGACGATAGTCCTTTTCAGGAATATTTTTGAAGGACGCAAGTCCTTTTCAGGAATATCCTGGAAGGACAATAGTCCTTTTCAGGAATATCCTTGAAGGACGATAGTCCCTTTTCAGGAATATCCTTGAAGAACGAAAGTTCTTTCAGGAATATCCCTTAAAGGACGAAAGTCCTCTTCAGGAATATCATTGAATGACGGATAGTCCATTTCAGGAATATCCTTGAAGGACGATAGTCCTTTTTAGGAATGTTCTTGAAGGACGAAAGTCCTTTTTAGGAATATCCTTGAAGGACAATAGTCCTTTTCAGGAATAGCCTTGAAGGACGATAGTCCTTTTCAGGAATAGCCTTGAAGGACGGTAGTCCTTTTCAAGAATGTTCTTGATGGACGATAGTCCTTTTCAGGAATATCCTTGAAGGACGGTAGTCCTTTTTAGGAATATTCCTTGAAGGACGATAGTGCTTTTTAGTAATATCCTTGAAGGGACGATAGTCCTTTTCAGGGAATATACTTGAAGGACGATAGTCCCTTTTAACGAATATCCTTGAAGGACGAAAGTCCTTTTCAGGAATATCCTTGAAGGACGATAGTTCTTTTCAGGAATAGCCTTGAAGGACGATAGTCCTTTTCAAGAATGTCATGATGGACGATAGTCCTTTTTTAGGAATATCCTTGAAGGACGGTAGTCCTTTTTAGGAATATCCTTGTAGGACGATAGTCCTTTACAGTAATATCCTTGAAGGACGATAGTCCTTTTCAGGAATTATCCTTGAAGGGACGATAGTCCTTTTCAGGAATAGCCTTGAAGGACGATAGTCCTTTTCAGGAATAGCCTTGAAGGACGATAGTTCTTTTCAGGAATATCCTTGAAGAACGGTAGTCCTTTTTAGGAATATCCTTGAAGGACGATAGTCCTTTTCAGTAGTATCCTTGAAGGACGATAGTCCTTCTCAGGAATATCCTTGAAGGACGATAGTCCTTTTCAGGAATATCCTTGAAGGAAAATAGTCCTTTTCAGGAATATCCTTGAAGGACGATAGTCCTTTTCAGGAATATCCTTGAAGGACGAAAGTCCTTTAAGGAATGTTCTTGAAGGACGATAGTCCTTTTCAGGAATATCTTTGAAGGACGATAGTCCTTTTCAGGAATATCCTTGTAGGACGATTGTCCTTTTCAGGAATATCCTTGAAGGACGATATTCCTTTTCAGGAATATCCTTGAAGGACGATAGTCCGTATTAGGAATATCCTTGAAGGACGATAGTCCTTTTCAGGAATATTCTTAAAGGACGATTGTCTTTTTCAGGAATATTCTTGAAGGACGAAATTCCTTTTCAGGAATATCCGTGAAGGACGATAGTCCTTTTCAGGAATATCCTTGAAGGACGATTGTCCGTATTAGAAATATCCTTGAAGGTTGATAGTCCATTTCAGGAATATCCTTGAAGGACGATAGTCCTTTTCAGGAATGTTCTTGAAGGACGAATGTCCTTTTCAGGAATATCCTTGAAGGACAATAGTCCTTTTCAGGAATATCCTTGAAAGACGATAGTCTTTTTCAGGAATATCCTTGAAGGACGATGGTCCGTATTAGGAATATCCTTGAAGGACGATAGTCCTTTTCAGGAATATCCTTGAAGGACGATAGTCCTTTTCAGGAAAAGCCTTGAAGGACGATAGTCCTTTTCAAGAATAATCTTGATGGACGATAGTCCTTTTCAGGAATAAAGTACGAAAGTCCTTTTCAGGAATATTCTTGAAGGACGATAGTCCTTTTCAGGAATATCCTTGAAGGACAATAGTCCTTTTCATGAATATCCTTGAAGGACGATAGTCTTTTCAGGAATAGCCTTGAAGGACGATAGTCCTTTTCAGGAATAGTCTTGAAGGACGATAGTTCTTTTCAGGAATAGCCTTGAAGGACGATAGTTCTTTTCAGGAATAGCCTTGAAGGACGATAGTTCTTTTCAGGAATATTCGTGAAAGATGAAAGTCCTTTTCAGGAATATCCTTGAAGGACGATAGTCCTTTTCAGGAATATCCTTGAAGGACGATAGTCCTTTTAAGGAATATCCTTGAAGGACGATAGTCCTTTTCAGGAATATCCTTGAAGGACGATAGTCCGTATTAGGTATATCCTTGAAGGACGATAGTCCTTTTCAGGAAAAGCCTTGAAGGACGATAGTCCTTTTCAAGAATAATCTTGATGGACGATAGTCCTTTTCAGGAATAAAGTACGAAAGTCCTTTTCAGGAATATTCTTGAAGGACGATAGTCCTTTTCAGGAATATCCTTGAAGGACAATAGTCCTTGTCAGGAATATTCTTGAAGGTCGATAGTCCTTTTAAGGAATATCCTTGAAGGACGAAAGTCCTTTTCAGGAATATCCTTGAAGGACGATAGTCCTTTTAAGGAATAGCATTGAAGGACGATACCTAGTCCTTTTTAGGAATATTCTTGAAGGACGATAGTCCGTTTTAGTAATATCCTTGAAGGATGGTAGTCCTTTTCAGGAATATCCTTGAAGGACGATAGTCTTTTTCAGGAATATCCTTGAAGGACGATGGTCCGTATTAGGAATATCCTTGAAGGACGATAGTCCTTTTCAGGAATATCCTTGAAGGACGATAGTCCGTATTAGGTATATCCTTGAAGGACGATAGTCCTTTTCAGGAAAAGCCTTGAAGGACGATAGTCCTTTTCAAGAATAATCTTGATGGACGATAGTCCTTTTCAGGAATAAAGTACGAAAGTCCTTTTCAGGAATATTCTTGAAGGACGATAGTCCTTTTCAGGAATATCCTTGAAGGACAATAGTCCTTGTCAGGAATATTCTTGAAGGTCGATAGTCCTTTTAAGGAATATCCTTGAAGGACGAAAGTCCTTTTCAGGAATATCCTTGAAGGACGATAGTCCTTTTCAGGAATAGCATTGAAGAACGATACCTAGTCCTTTTTAGGAATATTCTTGAAGGACGATAGTCCGTTTTAGTAATATCCGTGAAGGACGGTAGTCCTTTTCAGGAATATCCTTGAAGGACGAAAGTCCTTTTTAGTAATGTCCTTGAACAACGATAGTCCTTTTCAAGAATATTGTTGAAGGACGATAGTCTTTTTCAGGAATATTCTTGAAGGACGATAGTCTTTTTCAGGAATATTCTTGAAGGACGAAAGTTCTTTTCAGGAATATTCTTGAAGGACGATAGTCCTTTTCAGGAATATTCTTGAAGGACGAAAGTCCTTTTCAGGAATGTTCTTGAAGGACGATAGTCCTTTTCGAGAATGTTCTTGATGGACGATAGTCCTTTCCAGGAATATCCTTGAAGGACGAAAGTCCATTTCACGAATATCCTTGAAGAATGATTGTCCTTTTCAGGAATATCCTTGAAGGATGAAAGTCCTTTTCAGGAATATCCTTGAAGGACAATAGTCCTTTTCAAGAATGTTCTTGATGGACGATAGTTTTTTTCAGGAATAACCTTGAAGGACGAAAGTCCTTTTCAGGAATATCCTTGAAGGACGATAGTCCTTTTCAGGGTTATCCTTGAAGGACGACAGTCATTTTCAGGAATATTCTTGGAGGACGAAAGTCCTTTTCAGGAATATCCGTGAAGGACGATAGTCCTTTTCAGGAATATCCTTGAAGGACGATTGTCCGTATTAGAAATATCCTTGAAGGTTGATAGTCCATTTCAGGAATATCCTTGAAGGACGATAGTCCTTTTCAGGAATGTTCTTGAAGGACGAATGTCCTTTTCAGGAATATCCTTGAAGGACAATAGTCCTTTTCAGGAATATCCTTGAAAGACGATAGTCTTTTTCAGGAATATCCTTGAAGGACGATGGTCCGTATTAGGAATATCCTTGAAGGACGATAGTCCTTTTCAGGAATATCCTTGAAGGACGATAGTCCTTTTCAGGAAAAGCCTTGAAGGACGATAGTCCTTTTCAAGAATAATCTTGATGGACGATAGTCCTTTTCAGGAATAAAGTACGAAAGTCCTTTTCAGGAATATTCTTGAAGGACGATAGTCCTTTTCAGGAATATCCTTGAAGGACAATAGTCCTTTTCATGAATATCCTTGAAGGACGATAGTCCTTTTCAGGAATAGCCTTGAAGGACGATAGTCCTTTTCAGGAATAGTCTTGAAGGACGATAGTTCTTTTCAGGAATAGCCTTGAAGGACGATAGTTCTTTTCAGGAATAGCCTTGAAGGACGATAGTTCTTTTCAGGAATATTCTTGAAAGATGAAAGTCCTTTTCAGGAATATCCTTGAAGGACGATAGTCCTTTTCAGGAATATCCTTGAAGGACGATAGTCCTTTTAAGGAATATCCTTGAAGGACGATAGTCCTTTTCAGGAATATCCTTGAAGGACGATAGTCCGTATTAGGTATATCCTTGAAGGACGATAGTCCTTTTCAGGAAAAGCCTTGAAGGACGATAGTCCTTTTCAAGAATAATCTTGATGGACGATAGTCCTTTTCAGGAATAAAGTACGAAAGTCCTTTTCAGGAATATTCTTGAAGGACGATAGTCCTTTTCAGGAATATCCTTGAAGGACAATAGTCCTTGTCAGGAATATTCTTGAAGGTCGATAGTCCTTTTAAGGAATATCCTTGAAGGACGAAAGTCCTTTTCAGGAATATCCTTGAAGGACGATAGTCCTTTTAAGGAATAGCATTGAAGGACGATACCTAGTCCTTTTTAGGAATATTCTTGAAGGACGATAGTCCGTTTTAGTAATATCCTTGAAGGATGGTAGTCCTTTTCAGGAATATCCTTGAAGGACGATAGTCTTTTTCAGGAATATCCTTGAAGGACGATGGTCCGTATTAGGAATATCCTTGAAGGACGATAGTCCTTTTCAGGAATATCCTTGAAGGACGATAGTCCGTATTAGGTATATCCTTGAAGGACGATAGTCCTTTTCAGGAAAAGCCTTGAAGGACGATAGTCCTTTTCAAGAATAATCTTGATGGACGATAGTCCTTTTCAGGAATAAAGTACGAAAGTCCTTTTCAGGAATATTCTTGAAGGACGATAGTCCTTTTTAGGAATATCCTTGAAGGACAATAGTCCTTGTCAGGAATATTCTTGAAGGTCGATAGTCCGTTTAAGGAATATCCTTGAAGGACGAAAGTCCTTTTCAGGAATATCCTTGAAGGACGATAGTCCTTTTCAGGAATAGCATTGAAGGACGATACCTAGTCCTTTTTAGGAATATTCTTGAAGGACGATAGTCCGTTTTAGTAATATCCGTGAAGGACGGTAGTCCTTTTCAGGAATATCCTTGAAGGACGAAAGTCCTTTTTAGTAATGTCCTTGAACAACGATAGTCCTTTTCAAGAATATTGTTGAAGGACGATAGTCTTTTTCAGGAATATTCTTGAAGGACGATAGTCTTTTTCAGGAATATTCTTGAAGGACGAAAGTTCTTTTCAGGAATATTCTTGAAGGACGATAGTCCTTTTCAGGAATATTCTTGAAGGACGAAAGTCCTTTTCAGGAATGTTCTTGAAGGACGATAGTACTTTTGAGGAATATCCTTGAAGGACGACAGTCCTTTTCAGGAATAGCTTTGAAGGACGATAGTCCTTTTCGAGAATGTTCTTGATGGACGATAGTCCTTTCCAGGAATATCCTTGAAGGACGAAAGTCCATTTCACGAATATCCTTGAAGAATGATTGTCCTTTTCAGGAATATCCTTGAAGGATGAAAGTCCTTTTCAGGAATATCCTTGAAGGACAATAGTCCTTTTCAAGAATGTTCTTGATGGACGATAGTTTTTTTCAGGAATAACCTTGAAGGACGAAAGTCCTTTTCAGGAATATCCTTGAAGGACGATAGTCCTTTTCAGGATTATCCTTGAAGGACGACAGTCATTTTCAGGAATATTCTTGGAGGACGAAAGTCCTTTTCAGGAATATCCTTGAAGGACGGTAGTTCTTTTCAGGAATATCCTTGAAGGACGATAGTCCTTTTCAGGAATATCCTTGAAGGACGATAGTCCTTTTCAGGAATATCCTAGAAGGACGAAAGTCCTTTTCAGTAATGTCCTTGAACAACGATAGTTCTTTTTAAGAATATTGTTGAAGGACGATAGTCCTTTTCAGGATTATCCTTGAAGGACGATAGTCATTTTCAGGAATATTCTTGGAGGACGAAAGTCCTTTTCAGGAATATCCTTGAAGGACAATAGTCAGTTTTATGATTATCCTTAGAGGACGATCGTTTAGTTGTTCTTCTATGGTACACAGCAGTTGTCCCGAGGCGTCTTTCAGCGGCTTTTTGGAGGAGAGTTTTTTTTTTGCATAGGCGCTTGGTAACGTCATACAACTACCTCATGGTAGCTATCTTTGCTGCTGCGTTAGCCCGGTCCGCCATCTCATCTGCAGCGCGTCGTCTGTCTCATTTGGCCAGTCGTTTGATTCGGAGACGTAGGGCAGTGTATTCCTCACCGAGGGCGTCTTTTGCAACTGTGGTGTCAGCTGCCAACAGCTCTATCTTAACACCCTGCCTTCTCTCTATCGTAGACATTAGCTCTTGAGACATCCACGGTTCCTGCTTATTGCTTTTTTAGCCGAGGACTTTCTGACCAGCTTTAGTCAAAGCAGTGGACACACGGTCCCAAGCTTCATCCATGTCCTCGTCATCCAGCTCTTTCAGGAGGTCAAATTGATTTCGCAAGGTGACGCTGAATTCGTTTCTACCTTCCTCGCTCCTAAGTTCCTGCAAATTGAACCGTTTAGATGCATTTTCTACTTTTCGACGAGGGGCGGCCATCTTGAGACGTACTTCGACGACAACAAGGTGATGATCGCTATCCACATCAGCGCCGCGACGGTTTCTAACATCGAGTAAGGATGTTCTCCAGGCTCTGCTTATCGAAATATGATCAGAATATCACATTACATAGACCTTTAAAAACAATATTCATACCTCTACATAAGAAGGACAGAAGGTAGTAAGCATACATCAAGGATTGACCACATTGATTATGAAAGAATAAGAAAAACAAATGGGAAAATATGTATCCGAGGTTCTGTTTACTCCAAAGGGAGTACAACACGTCGTAGAAGGGATTAAGAGATTAGGGGTCAATGTAACTTATTGGCAGACAGGTAAGCATACATATAATATATCACGTCTGTTTCCGTATAGAGAGGTTGGCAGAGATCACGGATCCCATTTGTCTCGATCCTGACAGACCACTTTAGCTTCATTGCCACTCATACATCTTCTCATACACACTCGGCGGTTAAAGGTAATCCTAACGTCACCTTTTTTCAATATAACGTCTATCTGACTGTTATGTCTTATTAGGCCGGCCCCTACGTAACCGCCCTTCCACTTTACTCATATATATTCCTTTCATCAATAGTCAATCTGCTATAATTCATCCGCATAACATGTCTAAACCATCGAAGCATGCTCTTTTCAATCTTAGTCACTACATCTTCTTTCAAACCGGAATCTTTCCTTATCAAACAATTTGCAATTTGCTAACAATATTCTACATCCTAACCCCTGCGTCATATCTTCACGTCCAGGACAAGACTAGGGTTCTCAATCAGGGCGTCCTACCTGTAACGACATACGGTGCCGATACGTGGAACATGACAGTTGGGCTGGCTCACTGATTACATCTCGCTCGGCGAGCAATGGAACGTTCGATGCTTAGTATCTCGTTAAGCGACAGAGTCCGGAACGAGACTATCCGGCAGAGAGCTAGTTCTAGACATTGTCTATGGATGTTGCAAGCTAAAGTGGCAGTGGGCCGATCACGTCTGTCGTAGAACCGGAGCAAAGAGTGGCTGGCTGAGGGTCACGAGTGATCGTGTTTTGTGGCGTACTCTTGGGGAGGCCTACGTCCAGCAGTGGACTGACATAGGCTGATTGAATGATTTGATTGATATCACAACCCCAACAATTACAATAAAAGTAACAACGAGACACTTATCGTCTTTGAGGTCCTGTCCAACCCGAAATAAATTATAAGATATTAATATAAGCAATCATTCAGGTTCTTATTATGTCTGTTTGTGAGTTGCATGTCATTTGGTAAGTCGCATAAACAAGTCACTCTAAAAGAACGGAAAGTTTTTTAACTAAAACAAAAAGAAGGACTGTGGAACCTGGTTCAATAGATTGTAAAGAGAAAAATGAAAGAGTCGAAAATTGATCTTGCGGGGAAGTCACAGGCTCAGGTGTCCATCTAAAGCTACCTCGAACTCACCTGTTGAACATATAGTCAGTGCGCAATTTGCTAAGGCGTGTCAGTATTTACGAGCCATTACAAATAAACCATTTACACGTTAATGATTTGAAAACTTATACGACAGAGATATCACTTATAGAATTGTTTATGCAATTACGTAAGTGACATTTATTCCTTTTGCCCTGAATCCCTTAGTCGATTCCTGCGACATGCTGGGAAGAACAGTACCCAGTTTACGTTTCATACTCGTCTAAGATTATGGAATTCAGATTTTAATTTTATCAGTCTGACCATTAAAGAATCACGAAGTTTGAAAATACTAGGAGCACATAACATAATCGGAGGAATTCGAAACCTTTCATTCCAGATGATAACTTATTTTAACATCATTCATAAACTTTGCGATACTATAACCACATAGGCAGATAGGAGGTTGTCGGAGTATTACAATGTCTAGTTCTCGTCAAAAAAATACATACACATCACGCCCGTTCCCCGTGTAGGCTGAGATCACGGATTCCTATCTGCCCGATCCTGACAAATCACTTTCGCTTCATCGACACTCATACAGACTCGGCTGTTATAGTTACTTCTACCGTCACCTCACTAGTAACTCAGATTGTTTTTGAGTCAAAGCCACTTTTGCATGTATTAGGATCCAATAGTTCAGAATAGTTGACAGTTTTATATCAACCATTTATATTACAGGTCGTTCAAAGCAGTCTGTGTTTACAATGACTGGGCACTTATACTGTCATATAATGTGCTCTAACTTTAGAAAACTATCAATAAAATACCTGATATGGACATATATGTATGTAAGGAGTTTAGTTTTGTAATACATGCGCATACACATGACGACATAGTGGTAAACATAGACGTATTTATGTTTTATATTTCAAACCAAATACCTTCAACTCAAACCTCTTACTATCCAAAAACACTAAATAAAACAACCAATACTATAAAACTTATATATTCTAGAAAGTACAAATTACATGTCTCCGTCGTCTGAATCCTCAATATCGGCTAGGGCCTGTTTAGCCACATTCTCTGCTTCAGCAGCCAGGTGTGGCGGCACCACCTCGTGTAGACCCTTCGTCCCTTCAGACACCCATGAGAGCTCCAGCTCAAACTGTTTGTCCTTCAGCTCATCGTGGACCAGGTAGATTCTGGAATTGAATTGATAGAAAATTTAATAGAATTTAATTGGTTATAAAATGTAGATTGAGTAGCAGGTGAAAAATGGGTTTTGTGTAGCATAAAAACCAGTTGACTTTGCTTGGTAAGATGATGGTGGTATTTTTTGAAAATGGTATAATATAGATTGATAGAAAAAATGTAGTAGAAGAGATATAAAAATATATCTAAGACTTTATGGTTTAATATAAAATTAAATGACCTATATGAAATTAAGTCAGGTGTTACTTTGTGGAAGTCCATTAATACCAAAACCGATACTACATATGAAACTGACAAATAGTTGCAACTAACTAAAACTATTAGCTTACTCTTCCATATAAGCATATACAAGCTTTTTGATTGACAGTTAATCAATGCAGTATTTTTGGTTTTACCTTTTATGAAAATTACGTCTCCAAGTTGTAAGTCTAACAATTAACATGTGCGGCATCTAATCGGCAATACTGAGTCAGTAACAGAATATACGAATGTAGACCATACAAGATTAACATCACTTGAATTTTTACTGGCAATTGTTACTTTTTTCTAGTTGGTTGCTTATAGTAAGACCTTACATTATGATTAAGTGATATATCAGGTAACATATACCAGCTATAGAACAACCACAAACATTTTTGCACTGTGCATACCAATGGGAAAGAGTTGGTATTATATGCCTTATATTATTATGCCTTTGGTGTTGTTATATCTGCTTGTCATTAGAAGCTATTACAGGTCAAATAAGTTCTTGGTTAATGGCTCGTGATATGTTATAAATATTAATTTTACCACAAAGGGAGGTTGTTGTATAACTATGTAAGAATGTTTGATTTAATAGGTAATAATTTACTCACATTCGAGCAGCTTCCTTGATCAGATCCTTGACCTTAATGTCTGCAAGTTTCAGCTTTTCAATTTCAGTCTTCGCTGCCTGCTTCGCTTTGCCTACTGCGCAGCCAAAGTATGACTGGAAAACGAAACCACAGAAAATTAATATTGTACCGATAATTCTAATAAATTTACTTCACAACTATTATCCCATGCATAATTTGAGATTGATATGTATATTTTTGTCTATAGTTTAGTTTTAAAGCAGCGCAATTCGACTTATGGTATTCCAAGACACACAATACCTTTAAATAAAATTCTACAAAAATTTTGGCCTTGACAGCAAGAAACTGTTTCACCAAAAGCTCCTAAAAACTGTTGAAACAAACAAATTTTAACAAATTCACATAGAAACTATTATACTACAGAAAATTTTCATTGATCTTGAGTATGAGCATACTATGACCCCTGTCTTATACACACAAGTCTTTTGATCCCGTTCAGGCTGGACAGAGCCTTGGAGACTACATCTCATTGTTCATTTTTACTGCTTGCATTATGATGACAATATAAAACACCTTACCACCTTAGTAAATTAAATGCTCTATGTTTGCTAGGAAGAATTCCAATCCAACTGCCCCATACCTCACCCAATTAGATACCATTAGTCCATCTATCTATATTTCAAACATCCACATAGTTTGTCCAAGGCATTAATACATGTACCATCATCGCTCCCTTGATTGTCCAAATCGCTACAATAAAAAAAATATGAAATTACTTACAAATGACACTCCACTGGGATCCAACATGTACATTTGGGGTCCTTCATGCTGAGACCATGAGCCCATGATCACTGAACAGCCGTACGGTCTGACCGCACTGTACAAAGTGTACGCGTGCATGTACATGGACACTCTTTCGTTCAAATACTTCAGTGGTACTGGCACTCCGTACTGGGCTCGGTAGTTTGATGCCTCTGTACGTGCGGTCTCCACTATTTGTCTCGCATCAGAGATGAGGCCGGAAACAGCCTGGAAATAGAAAAGCAAGTAAATATTTGAGTTATGTAGGTAAGAATATGTACTAGGTTTTAAAGTAAACTCAAAGTCTCAAGAATAACAAACACTAAAATAAAATAATAATAAAATTTACAGATATTGTATCTTTTCAAAAATTATATCTTTTCTTTATTATTGATCATAGTAGTATTAGAAAAAGCAACAGATTGTTAAAATTTTTAATACATACATTCATATCACACACATACTAACGGGGAAGCAGAGATTGAACCAAATAAACACCAGTTTCAATGCAGAGGGCTAAACAGAGATAACTGAACCCTATTCGCATCAATCACAACAAACCACTTTCGTCTCATTGACAGCCATATCCATATCCATCTTCATACACATTCAGCTATTGAAGGTAATTCTAACATCATACTCATGGTATCAATGACATACCATAAAATATTAATATATAAAAGTGCTTAGTTTATTAGTTCATCTCTGCAATTGCGAAGGTAGTAATTCTAGGGCTACCTCAAACCCATGTTATTGACCAGATAGTACTCAAAGTGCCAGGTGGTAAAGCATGTTGCCATTTACATGCACCTACCAATAGGGTATTGGATGTATTTTGCAAATGTATTTTTATAATGAAAATGTACATAGAAATTCATTATATTCATTTTCATTGGTACATGCTCCGTTGGGGTTTGAACACTGTACCCTCTGATACAAAGTCAAGCACCAAACAACTGAGTTACACTGAATTACTAAGCTATGACATATTCAATTCAATTTATAAGTAGATAAATATATTGAAAGTAGCATTTTCTCACTCGCTTGTTCGAACTCGCTTTCTATGTTGGTTATATGTAATGAAATAAGTGATCAACTTGATGATTGTCCCAAATTCTTTACATATTAGACAATATCACACTATTAACACTTGGTTTTAGGTTATGGATACTCATATTTAAAATGATTTTTCCACTAAAGCTTTAGTTTTTTTATATTTAGCCAGTTAAATTATATTTTGAGCCTAGAATGTATTTTGGTAAAGCTTACACTTGGTTGATATTCATTGAAAGCCATCCTTGATTGTTACAAATTCAGTAAACATAAAATTTATATTTTAATGATTTAAAGTAGTTATTCAGTCTTTATTCAGTAATAAAGATGCTTGGGCTACTAAAACAAGTTTTTATTATAGATATGTGTTATTTTATTATTCCTAATTTTATTCCTAATTTTATTACAATTCTTTGAAATATCTGACAGCGGTAAACTTAGTTCTTTTCTGACACTGATTTTATAATTATATGAAGTAAATTAATATAATTTTACTACAAGTACTTACCATGCCTACATGTTGATCAACATGGAATATACGCTTGTTAGCACCAGCTTCGTATAATTTGGAAGTAACCAGCTTTTCCACGGCGAAAACGACACCATCCTTACCTCTAAGCCCGATTACTGTACCAGAGTTCTCTACTGCTTTTGCAGCATATTCCACTTGGAAAACACGACCATCAGGTGAAAACTGAGAGGCCGAGAGATCGTACTGGAAGGATAAACAACTACTTATAGTACAACATGACAAAGATTTATGAATAAAAGGTTCACAAGGCTTCGTAGTTTATAACCTTCATAGATCAATTAAAATAGACAATACTCACCCCGGTACCAATAGAACTCATAATTAACAAATATTATTTATTCTACAGCTTCAATATTTTCTTGTACTTCTTAATTCACGCTAATTTATCAACAAAATGCAAACTATTGTCGGCTTCAAGCGGTTCAATGA
>JAMBLF010001892.1:0-30516 GCA_030578115.1 Leucoptera coffeella
TTAGTTTTTTTATTAGTTTTATTAGGTTCGAATCCCGACTCTGACATGTACCAATGAATGAAATTTAAATATGTGTTTTTCATTTACGTACATAATTTACAGTCGCTAACGGTGAGGGAAAAACATCGTGAGGAAACCTGCCTATCCTTCAGGATAGGTAATAGTCAGTGCCTATAATGTACGGCGATACGGTTCACTACCTATCACGTTGGGTGCTGTCTATCTAGTGATACGCGGGCTTCGAATGACCTATACCTAACATGCCTTCGAAATTTCGGAGATGGGCATTCAAGCCTCTAACTACCCCGCCATAATAAAAAAGGGAGTGTGTATACACAAGTCGTGAAGCGTATGTATGTATTAATTGCATTTGACATCCTTACAGCTAACCAGGTAACCCGAATACAATATTAAATTATTTATCTACATTATTACAGTAGCTTAGATAATAAGGTTATGGTGCTTAATGCATACTTATTTAGGATTGATGGATTGGTTTATAATTACACTTATTTGTAAGTCAGAACTGAATTATAATATTAATACTGTGTTTAATATTTGTTATTGTAACAACGGTGTTTTACAGAAGAGAGGTGTTTTAAACTTTATATTTAGTTCCATAGCAACTTTCAATGAAGCTAACTATGTTTTTTGTGTTGTAACTATAGCAAAGGACTTCAAGGAGTACCATCGCAACAACGTAGCGAAGTTGGCGCGCATGAATAAGGCCATCATGAACTACCACGCGAACGCCGAAAGAGAACAGAAGAAGGAGCAGGAGAGGATCGAAAAGGAACGTATGCGCAGGTACGTCTGCATTGCTACTTGGTTCAGATCATTTAGAAGATTGAGCGTTGCTAAAAGATAGCCAAAGAGTATATAGTTCCTTCCTCAACTTTTCCAGGGATAGCCGGAGTAGTGATCAGTAGTAATTTAGAATGATACTGAGAAATCTCTTGTCACACACTTCCATTACCTTTTCTAATTAATTACAAAAATATGTTTTTTTTTATATAAACGCATAAAAGACAACAATATTTCCACAACCACCCTGCGAAGATAAACATTTTAAAGTAGGTAAATTAATACTCGAGACCGTAAGTACTTTTCCATGGCGACTGCCAACATTCACTAGTTGAATACTATAACAGGTATTCAACTAGTAATTGTATTATATACTAGTAATTGTATAATTGTATTATGACGCTATTATTCCACCACTTATTATTCTATTATACCTATAACCGCCGAGAGTGTATGAGAGGATGTATGAATATCAATGAAGCGAAAGTGGTCTGTCAGGATCGAGCCAAATGGGGATCCGTGATCTCTGCCTACCCCTCTACAGGGAATCAGGCGTGATGTGTATGTATGTACATTTATGAGGCTATCATTCCACCAGGTTGATGGCGGAGGACGAAGAGGGCTACAGGAAGCTGATCGACCAGAAGAAGGACAAGCGGCTGGCGTTCCTCCTGTCGCAGACGGACGAGTACATCGCCAGCCTCACCGAGATGGTGAAGCAGCACAAGCAGGAGCAGCGCAAGAAGCAACAGGAAGATGAGAAGCGCAAGAGGGTAAGTGAAGCGACCAACCTCTTCTGCTTCTATCGGGAATCCCGAAAAAAGGATCCCGGACCTCAAGATTAGCGTTGAGGGGTCCAAGTTCACTAATGAATTTCAACAAAATTTCTACTCTCTCTTTTTCTACTCTACTTATAACTATACACTATTGAACTGTTATGGAACTACGATTGAGATTGTATGATGGATTTCTGTCCCTGGTCATAATTATGACGTAGAATGAACAAATAATCGAAGCGATTCAAGAATGGTGATAAGTTTTGAGCAGTTAAATACGTATGTAAGCCTTGAAAGTGATGAATATGTCTTGTTTTCTGTCACAGAAATCCAGGAAGAAGAAATTGCTGGAAGGCGCCGACATTGACGCAATGGACGACAGCTCGCAGGCCTCGGACCAGCGCGTCAGCGTCATGGACCCCAAGACTGGAGAGGTAAGCTATTGCACTTGTTACAAAGAAAACTATTATTTATTAGGAATGTGCTGCAAGAAGAAACGCCGGTCCTCCAGTAGGTAGGATAATCTAAACTATTTACAGTAAGCTGGTGTTTTAAATATAAACTATACTTTTTATATAATTTAACTAGTATTTGTACAATAATAAATTAAGATGTTACTTATTGTTCATCGGATTCCACAGTTGTAGATCATTTGCATTATTATTTTGTCTGACAAGAACTTTTATATTTTTATACGTCTTAAGAGAGTTTTAGATAAAGATATTGATAATATAAAATGTTAATAATATAATATAAAATTTAATATAGCGTTTCCCTATCGAATTAGGTTATCCTGTGATGATAGGTTGAAATTTGGATACATAAATATTGACGAGTATTTCTATTGTAGGTCCTCAAAGGGGATGACGCCCCGCTCTTGTCGCAACTGAAGGACTGGATGGAGTCCCACCCTGGCTGGGAGATGCTCTCGGATTCTGAGGACTCCGGAGACGACAGCCAAGACGATGACTGTAAGTTCCTTCAAAAGACCCTTCATGTACACTACCCTTCATTCATTCAGCGGTACTACATAGTATAAAACAAAGTCGCTTTCTTTGTCCCTATGTCCCTTTGTATGCTTAAATCTTTGAAACTACGCAACGGATTTTGATTCGGTTTTTTTAATAGATAGAGTGATTCAAGAGGAAGGTTTATATGTATAATAACATCGATTAAATAGTGGAGTAGGCTATATATTTTATACCCGTGCAAAGCCGAAGCGGGTCGCTAGTATATAATATTACGCGATAGGATAACAGATTAAAATATTACTGACTAGGTACTGTTCTTCCGTAGAAGGTCCGTCGTAGAAGGTGACACTAGAAATAAATTTAATCTATTGGGCGATGTCCTTGCAACCTGTCGCCAATGTTCCATATGACACCACAGCCCTAATATTTATGGTAAAAAGTGATCTAGTAGATATCATCATGTTAGAGATTGTCTACCCCGAAAGGAATTAAAGGGCGTGAATGTTACGTTTAGTTTGAAAAGTGGGTTAACGTCTTGCTGTGTATAATTTATTAGTCTACGATGACGCGTAAAATGCATCTTTTGTTCCGAGGTGTAGCTTTACTTTGACGAAAGATTGTATAAATAAGTAAGAATACATTATTATTGTTTATTGCACAGCCGAAAGAAAGAGTAAGAAGGACAAGGACAAAGAGAAGGAGAAGAGCGAAGAAGAGAAAGCGAAAGAAGTCATCAAGAAGGCGAAGGTCGAGGATGACGAGTACAAAACAGAAGAACAAACTTATTACAGGTAAAGGATTCTATAAAGATTTAAATATTTATCATCATCATCATCAGCCTGTATCAATCCACTGTTGGACATAGGCCTCCCCCAAATGACGCCACTTCTCCCTGTCAGTGGCCGTTCGCATCCATTCGATGCCAGCCAACCTGCGTAGGTCGTCTTCCCACCTTGCCGGGGGGCGCCCCACACTACGTTTACTGAGACGCGGTCTCCACTCTAGGACTTTTTTGCTCCAGCGACCATCAGTCCTTCTGCATACGTGACCAGCCCAACTCCACTTCAGCGTGCTAATTCTTTTCATAATGTCGGTAACTTTAGTTCTCTGGCGTATCACCTCATTTCTGATGCGATCTACCAGAGAAACCCCGAGCATCTTCCGCTCCATAGCACGCTGAGCGACCTTGAATTTGTGGGCTAGTCCCGCAGTGAGTGTCCACGTCTCAGATCCGTACGTCATAACGGGGAGCACACACTGATTGAAAACCTTAGTTTTCAGGCATTGTGGTAAAGACGACGTGAGAACATGCCTTAGCCTTCCAAATGCTGCCCATCCCAGCTGTATTCTTCTGTCCGCCTCCCTTTCGAAGTTGTTTCTGCCAAGCTGTATAATTTGGCCTAAGTAAGCGTATTGGGAAACAACTTCTACGGGAGTGCCCCCAAGGGCAACCGGTCTCGGGAACACCAAATCATTAGACATGATTTTGGTTTTTTCTAAATTCATCCCGAGTCCGATGCGTCGAGAAGCAGCATCTAGTTCGGACAGCATTTCCTCCAGATCCTGCAGCGACTCTGCCATCAGGACGATATCGTCAGCAAAGCGGAGGTGCGAGATGTATTCCCCATTTATATTTATTCCCCGTTCAACCCAATCCAACGTTTTGAAGACATCTTCCAGTGCACTCGAGAACAGTTTCGGGGACATAACATCCCCCTGTCTGACACCTCTCTGCAACTGGATAGGTTTCGTGCCGTGGCTTTGGAGTTGAACGGTCATCATGGCGGAATCATAGATATGTCTCAGCACACTCACGTATCGCCAGTCGACTTGAGATCGCTGCAAGGATTCCATGACTGCCCAGGTCTCGACCGAGTCAAAGGCTTTCTCATAGTCCACAAACGCGAGGCATAGTGGCTGGTTATACTCTTCAGTTTTCTGTATAACTTGCCTCAGCGTGTGGATGTGATCCATGGTACTAAAGCCTCGTCGAAACCCGGCCTGCTCTGGAGGCTGAAAGCTATCTAGCCTGGCTGAGATTCTATTGGAAATGACCCTCGAGAACAGCTTATATATGTGGCTCAGAAGTGTTATCGGCCTGTAGTTCTTCAAGAGGGCTTTATCTCCCTTCTTAAAGAACAGAACAGCCACACCTCTGCCCCAACATTCTGGAGTTCTTCCGGAGAAGATGACATTGTTAAAAATTCTCTGGAGCTCCCTCAGAACCGGTCTTCCACCAGATTTCAGGAGCTCAGAGGTGATTCCATCCTCTCCCGGAGCCTTTCCATTTTTAAGCTGTTTTAAGGCCATTTCAATCTCATCCAAAGCTATTTCAGGCAAGTCCTCAGTGAAGTGGCGTGTCAATGTGGCCCTTGAATCGGAGGGGTCAGGAACCGGATTTCGGCATCGCGAGCGGTATAACTGGCCGTAAAAATCTTCTATCTCAGACAAGATCTCTGGTTTAGAGGTGACCATGTCTCCACGAGCAGTCCTCAACTTCGTCATATGGCTACGTCCCAGTTTTCGGGCGAATACGCGCATCCCACGATTTTGCTCGATCAACTCTTTGATGAGGAGAGCATTAGCCTTACGTAGGTCACGTCGTATTGCCTTCTTTATCTGTTTGTTTAGCGTAGCTGTTTGCGAAGGAGATGTCTGTGGAGTTTCTCGTCTTAACCTCATAAGGTCCAAAGTCTCGTCCGAGAGATCCGACTTACGGCTCCCAGCTCGAGCCCTGCAGAACCGGCTCCCTTCCTCGCCGATTATTCTGGTCACATTTTCGAGGTCCTCGTCAACATTGGTCGTGGTCTGCAGAATGGCAAAGCGGTTCTGGAGTTCCAACTGGAACTTGGATGAACCAGCAGCCATCTGCAGTCGGGTCGGTCGGAGCGTGGACTTCATCATGCGCATCCTTTCTAGCTTATAATTGATATTCAGGGTGCCTCTTACCATGCGGTGATCACTTCCGGTATTAAACCTGTTGATCACAGAGACATCCCTGAATATGTGCTTTTTATCCGCCATGATGAAGTCGATCTCGTTAAAGGTGTTTCCGTCGGGACTTTTCCAGGTCCACTTCCGTTGGGGCTTTTTCTTATAAAAAGTGTTCATATGATACAGCCCCTGCGATTCTAGAAAGTGGACCAACATGTGTCCCCTGGAATTCCGACTGCCAATGCCGTGTGGTCCAATCCTCGATTCACCACTCTCCCTTCGACCAACTTTAGCGTTGAAGTCCCCCATTACAACGTTGTAGTGAGTGGACGTGGTATGATGCAAGGCCCGTTCGATATCATCATATAGGGCCTCTACCTCTTGGTCTGAGTGTGCCTATGTGGGGGCGTACACCTGGATCATTTTTAGTGAGTATCGATCCGAGAGTTTAAGAATGATGTACGCCACCCTTGTCGACACACTGGACACTTCCACAACGTTGTTACAGAGGACTTTGTTGACGAGGAAGCCTACGCCCCCCTGGGACTTGCAGTCTCCTTCCCGGAAGTAGAACAGATGGCCAGAGCTTAGGGTTAAGCAGTCCTCGCCCTGTCTTCGGACCTCGCTTAACCCCAGGATATGCCACCTGATTTTAGTAAGTTCTACCTCCAGTTCGGCCAGATGAGAATCCAGCCGGAGACTGCGTCCGTTATACGTCGCCACGGTCAGTAGTTTTGGTGACTCGTTTGACGCCTGGGGATTCTTCGCACCCCTGGCACTGTCGCTGCCCCGACCGTCACCGTGGCCAGGACGACAGTGCCGCCAGGAACTCGGGGCCATCTTTTTAAATGTTGTCATTTCATGGGGGGGTATTGCCCTAATCTCCACGCTGGGCAGGCGGGTTGGAGATCGCAGGGGTAAGGACTTTAGCACAGATGACGCTGCTGCCCGTCATCGGCTTTGTATTTGGCCTCCCTACCCTTTTCGGATGGATATACCGCCATCGCTCGGTCGCACAATAGTATTTACAGACCATGATGCACAACTATATTATTATGAATAAATAAATAAATAAATAAATAAATAAATAAATAATAAATATTTATAGTAACAATTAAATACATAATATATTGGATTGAGAATATGGATAATAATTAATATATTTATTATACGTACACATACATACTTATACATCCATGTTCTTTAGTCGCTTTCGGGTGACTAGAAACTTCGGAGTCACAATAATATCTCTAAAGTTATAACTATAGTGTTTAGTATGATTTTTGGGCTTGTAATGTTATCTAGTTTATTCGTGACAGGTTATTAGCCTATCTCCCAATAGACCTTAGTCTCTAGGTCACCCTCATGCCGGGCATTAGCTAGCAGTAGCTAGTGAGCATTATTTTGAACATATAAGTGAAGATAAATATTAATTAAAAGTACCATGTTATGAATGAATTGTAATTTTGTTCACAGTATCGCTCACACCATTCATGAGTCGGTCACTGAACAAGCCAGCATACTGGTCAACGGAAACCTCAAGGAGTATCAAATTAAAGTTAGTATTTCAATATGTTTTTGGCTATTTACTTACAGTTTGTCAAGCAAATCGTGACCACGGTCATACAAAATAAAATTCGAAAAAACGATACCTGGTCACCACATGTCAATACTTCTTATTGTGGATTAACATGTTTTGATACTTTGATTAAAATTTGTATTAATGATTATTTTATTTGTTTGGTATAAGTTTATGAAAAAATCTATCACTCATTTATACAACTTAATGATCAAATTATAATTCTAAAAAACTGATCAGTAAAGTCAAGTCGATAGTGTAGCCGCTGGTAAAAATGGTGTCACGAATCTTTTGTTACACTGTAGTAGTTCAGATTCTACAAAATGTAAAGGTTTAAGTTTAGACTCTTGTTTTTGTGGTGTAGTTCCTACTTGTACTTTTTATGCAATAGTTTGAGTCATGCCATTTGCTTGCAAGCATTTAAGTGTTACCATATTATAAATAATATTAAACCGTGTTACTAATTTGTTCTGTCAGGGTTTGGAATGGTTGGTGTCGTTGTTCAACAACAATCTCAATGGGATCCTGGCTGACGAGATGGGTTTGGGGAAAACCATTCAAACGATCGCTCTGGTCACTTACTTGATGGAGAAGAAGAAGGTGAACGGACCCTTCCTTATCATTGTTCCGCTGAGGTAAGAGCGATTATAGTACTTAAATTACGTATAGCAAATAATTATATTATTAACATATACATTCACGTCGTTAAATCCCTTTTGGAGTAGACAAAACATTAGAGAGATGAGGGTGTTATCTTTTTGGTCACTTTCCAACATGAATATTGGGGTTTCTTGTTATATGGAACATCAGTGACAGGTTGGTAGGCAAACACCTAAAAGATTTCACTTACCCCTAGTACCTTAATCGCTTTATATGAAATTCCAGGAACAATGGCAGCTAGTTAATGTTCATTTTACGTCCCAGATTAGCATGGTAGCCAATTACATTGATGAAACTGGCTTTTTAGTACGTTTATTTAAGAGTTGTTTACTTTAGTCACCTATTTTTAAGAAAATCAACGACTAGTCTGGAAATACGAAGGAAAGTAAAGTTAATTGTGAATCGTCAAGGGTCATCCTATTTACAGTTCAGTTAGTATTGTTTACGATGTATCTCAAACACTACACTATGATCTTTATATTCACAGTACTCTGTCCAACTGGGTGTTGGAATTCGAGAAGTGGGCGCCGACTGTGGTGGTTGTATCGTACAAAGGGTCGCCTCAGTCGCGGCGGCTCGTGCAGAACCAAATGCGATCGACAAAATTCAACGTCCTGCTCACGACTTATGAATACGTCATCAAAGACAAAGGAGTGTTGGCAAAAGTGAGTGCAACATCCGCAAATAAGTAGTATTATTTATTTTACAATCAGGGTACAGGGTTTTTGTATGATATGTTTCCTAGTATTACATATAAAGCTTGTTATTTTTATTATAATTTTTTATGTTCATATTAAGGTATAATTTGTGTTGAATAACTAGTGTGTGGGGTTATATGGCAAACTCAAAGCCGTAACTTCGCTATTACCAATATTCAATTTCATTATTGCAATATGACACTTTCATCCTCAATAAATATACGTGCGTTCACTTCCTTTATACAATTTCGGGGTGGACTGGACATTGGAGAGCATGCAAACATTTTGGTCACTTATTAGCATGAATGTTGCGGTTCTGATTTGACATCGAACATTACTAACAGATTGTTAGCCAATCGCCCAAAAGAATCCATATACCCTCGAATCTTCAAGCTCAATAACACGCACTAATATCTCTTAGGTACAATGGAAGTACATGATAATAGACGAGGGGCATCGAATGAAGAACCACCAGTGCAAGCTGACTCAAGTGCTGAACAGTCACTACGTGGCCCCGCATCGGCTGCTGCTAACGGGTACGCCCCTGCAGAACAAGTTGCCAGAGCTGTGGGCACTGCTTAACTTCCTCCTGCCCTCTATATTCAAGAGCTGCTCTACTTTCGAGCAGTGGTTCAATGCGCCATTCGCTACTACTGGAGAAAAGGTACTATTGAATTCTGGAGAAAAGTCAATATCCGTAATATGAGTAGGGATAATAGTGTATGATAAGAGTTTGTAATTGTTTTTAGGTGTAGTGTACATTTTAGAGTACTGATATATTATATATTCATTGTTGTTAGATAGTTAATAATATTTCGAAAGCAATATAGTGCAATGCACCGAGTACTGATGCGCACAATCCTTCCTGTATTTTAATCGCTATTCATTTACATTCACGAAGATCATATCTTATATATGTATTATAATATGTGCTGCTACGTCACTACTCAAAATAACTGAATTAAGAAAAATAATCTAATTTAATTCGGGTAGCTCATTTAAAATTGTGCCAACAATAGCATACTTTATACAGCTGCTGAGGCGGTACCTTTTCACTGCACGGTGTTAGTTCTGTGTATTGTAATTCTTGTTGTCATCACTGTGTGCATAAATAAAGTTATTCCTTTCATTCATACACTTTCTAATCTAACACCAATCCAGGTGGAGTTGAACGAAGAAGAGACGATTCTGATCATCCGGCGCCTGCACAAGGTGCTGCGGCCGTTCCTGCTGCGGCGCCTCAAGAAGGAGGTGGAGAGCCAGCTGCCCGACAAAGTGGAGTACATCATCAAGTGCGACATGAGCGGACTGCAGCGCGTGCTATACAAGTCAGTGGGATGCCTTATTTATTCTTTGACACTTAGTATACTAGTTCAAACTTTGAATTACTTTTTTGTGTTTGATAGTCTGTTTCGAATATGTAATCGCATGTAAAATATGTTGTGAGTTACAGTACAGTTTATCTCAAAATTATGGTTTTCTAGACAGTTTCAAATGTCAATTTATGGCTTCTTTGTGAAATGAACCAGGAACTTTCAATTTCTGTTCAAATTAAAAAAGTGATTTATTTATCTAGCTCAAAAGAGTTAGAGACACATCTCAAAATGCTCATTTAATAAAGAAGAAGAAAATCAAAACTTTAAAGTGGATTTCACCGGCAAGCATCTATGTTATACCTATTTTATTCCCACAGACACATGCAGTCGAAGGGCGTGCTCCTAACGGACGGTTCAGAAAAGGGCAACAAGGGCAAGGGCGGTGCGAAGGCGCTCATGAACACCATCGTGCAGCTGCGCAAGCTGTGCAACCACCCCTTCATGTTCCAGCACATCGAGGAGAAGTTCTGCGACCACGTCGGCAGCGGCGGCACCGTCGTCTCCGGGTAAGTGACGTTATAGAAGGATAGTAGTCTTATAGTATATTCGCATTAAGAAAATAGTGACGTCATCATGTACCCACGATTTGACCAATGAGACGTGACAACGGTTGTCTGCGATTGGTCAATGTGACTTGTTTTCTTATTTACTCACGCCTCATTGGCCAGTTTAACCTCTGTATGTAATGACGTCACTATTTACTTAACGCGAATAGACTATAGTATAGTATAGTCATCTGATAGTAGGGGCATTTCACGTGAAGCGGACAGGTAAAAAAAAGTGAGGTTATGAAAATCGATCATATTCGGCACATTTATAGTTCTAGTAGGTATGAATGTAAACACAAAATATTTTTTTTTGTATAGTGAATATTTCGCAAGTTATGGATTGTGGATTGGATGTTTCTAAAGAAATACTCCAGTAGCTAGTATCCGAATGGATTGTGGTTTGTAGGCCGTTTGGATAGACGAAACCCTATGAATATTTTGAAAAGGGTTTAGTTCATTCATTAATAACACTGGCTATTTTTATTACAATTGACATGTATATGAATTTTAAAAGAACACGGGACTTATCGCGGTTAATTTGTAATAACAAAGTATACTCACATTTCAGTCATGTTGCAATGGCCTCTGTCACCAGTTAACTAATGTCGCGATAAGTCCCGTATTCAGGTTTGTCATTGAAATGAAAATATTTACTTAGGTTATTTTTTTTTGTTTCAGGCCAGATCTGTACCGCGTTTCTGGAAAATTCGAGTTGCTGGATCGTATCTTGCCGAAACTGAAAGCCACGGGGCACAGGGTGTTGGTGTTCTGCCAAATGACACAGTGCATGACTATCATCGAAGACTACCTGTCGTGGCGCGGCTTCCAGTATTTAAGGTAATATTGCAGTGTCAGTTACATCTACTGTACATTGTACATCAATGAGCGATAACCTTCGAGAGTGCAAAGCTGTTAGACGGAAACACGTTGGACATCTCCTGCTCATCTGTAGAATCTTAACATTTTTCATGAACAGAAACACAGAGATAATAATACCTAGATCACGTATATTAGTATCATAAATAAAAGGAGTACTTACTACTTAGCTAGACCTAATCAATTGGTCACATCATTGTACGACTTATCTTCCAACTGTCCCACAGGTTGGACGGTATGACCAAGGCGGAGGACCGTGGCGAGTTGCTGAAGAAGTTCAACGACGCCAACTCGGAGTACTTTCTGTTCCTATTGTCCACGAGAGCTGGGGGACTGGGCCTCAACCTGCAGAGCGCCGACACTGTCATCATATTCGACTCTGACTGGAATCCGCATCAGGTATGTTATACCTAAGTGGTAAGGTTTTTATATTCTAGGTTAGGAAAATATTATAAGCCCTTTCGTATGAGTATACTTATATTTTAGTCGACTTGAGTAATGTTACGCATGATCCTAAATTCTTATATCTGTATCTCAATAAGCATGAGATTTTTCGGAACGATTCATTCTGTCCGCAGTTTTGGTTTGGTGACCTCCGTGGCGCAGTGTCAAAAATAATGATTTATTATACTCTGTATTTGTAGTTTACTATAAGGACAGAAGGTAAACCGGAATAATTGATAACTTACTTGATAATAATATGAAAATATGTGATTAGATGATAATAGCTACAAACCAATATACATAAAACAAAGATATAACCTTGAATAATTTATCCCATATTAAAGTATATTGACAGAAGTAAACGCTTTCCAGGATCTGCAAGCGCAAGATCGTGCTCATCGTATCGGGCAAAGGAACGAAGTGCGGGTCCTCCGACTCATGACGGTCAATTCGGTGGAGGAGAGAATTCTGGCAGCGGCTAGGTAAAGTATTTTAGCAAAAACATTACAAAGGGTATTTTTGAGTGTTTTAGGGATAGGAACGGTTAAATAACAACTTAATAATTTACTATGAATACCTTTACGCAACATAAATTTATCCGTCATCACCAATGCTACTGATTTTCTTATATCTTAATAATACGAGAACCCTAATAAGAGGTTAAATAATACAAAAGCTTTTTGTTGTTGTTTGTGTGCGCCTATTTAGAAATTTTGTACGTGAGTATGTATATACATAGTGTTTATGAAAAATACAGATCCCTTAGTGTGTCTATTAGTAATGGTGTTTACACATGTTTTATTATCCAGATACAAATTGAACATGGACGAGAAGGTGATCCAAGCCGGTATGTTCGACCAGAAGTCCACGGGCTCTGAGCGACAACAGTTCCTGCAGAGCATTTTGCATCAAGATGGAGATGACGAAGAGGTAATGATAATTCGTTTTTTAATACCTAATTTTCACTATGACTACTATTTAATTTTCTTTCAACCATACAACTACATGCGTTAGAGTTTTTTTAAGCTGTATTCTTAATTGATCTCCTTTGTTCTGTGCCACCTGCCACATGCATATATAAAATAGAATGCAAATTTGCTCCTGTTCTTCCCTGTCGTGTTTAGAAGGTGACTATGGGTAATTGGATTTAGGCGATGGACTATCAACCTATCATCAATATTCAATACTTTCACAATTCCGATATTAAACCTAAGGTGATCGATGAGGTATTCTGTCTTTAAGAGGTTTCCCGAAAGGAATTTCAGTATGTGAATATACATGTATTTATTTCTTGACATAGGAAGAAAACGAGGTGCCCGACGATGACTTGATAAACGAGATGATAGCGAGATCCGAAGAAGAGCTGGAGTTATTCAGGCAGATCGACATCGAGCGACGCAAGACCGAAACCCAAACGCGGCTCATCGACGAGTCGGAGCTACCTGATTGGCTGGTCAAGGACGACGACGAGGTTATATGCAGCAAGGTATGTGAGAGGCTTTATTGAGGATTGAAATAATAACGTCTAGTTTAGTTCTATACGGTTATTTTGTTGCTATTTTTACTGATTTACTTATTTTTTACCACCGAGTGTAAGAGGTGTATGAGTGGCAATGAAGCGAAAGTAGTTGAATCCCTGCCTACCCCTCTACGGGAATCAGGCGTGATGTGTACGTGTGTATGTACTTCTTGGTACTAACAGATGTCGTGAATACATAAAGAATACGTTTCTCTTTATTTACGTATTCATGTTGTATTTTTATGTATTTATTTTTTGTTTCTATTTAGTTACATTATGGAACTTGCATATTCTTTGCAATATGCAATTCAGCGCATGTACACGGCGGAATATAACATATCTTGTCTCAATTGATAGTGAATGTGAGGTGGTGGTAAAAGTGGGTTGTATATTGTGGAAATATACATGCGAATTTCTGACTACTTCACAAGATATAATACTAATAAAATGAACGAATATATAGTCATTATTAAGACGTGGTCCTTTTCTTTAGGGCCAATGGAACTACCTAGACGACGACGAGAACCTAGGTCGCGGCTCTCGGCAGCGCAAGGAGGTGGACTACACCAACTCCCTGACGGAGAAGGAGTGGCTCAAGGCCATCGACGAGGAGTTCGAGGATGATGAGGAGGAGGAAGATGATGATGACGAGGTCCTCGACAAGAAGAGGAAGAAGGGACGCAAGCGACGGTAAGAGAACGGGAGAGAGATTACGTACAGGATTAATATACTTACAATACAAAAGTGCATACCAAAAATAGCGTGTATAAGTATCGTGTTGTCCTTGTAAATAAAGATGAATAATTGAAAATTGATTTTAGTATAAAAGTTGTATTTGGAATGAGACTTAAAATCATACATGACATCTGTGTATATAAGTTGGTGTATATCGCGTGTTCCAATGCCTGTCTCAGTGGAGAGATTCTCACACTATGATATAAAATGTAATACGTCACCTTTAGAATTAGCTAGTTGCTAACAACATAACATAACATACGCTTCACGACTTGTGTATACACACTCCCTTTTTTATTATGGCGGGGTAGTCAGAGGCTTGAATACCCATCTCCAAAATTTCGAAGGCATGTTAGGTATGGGTCATTCGTAGCCCGCGTATCACTAGATAGACAGCACCCAACGTGATAGGTAGTGAACCGTATCGCCGTATATAGGCACTGACTATTACCTATCCTGAGGGATAGGCAGGTTTCCTCACGATGTTTTCCCTCACCGTTAGCGACTGTAAATTATGTACGTAAATGAAAAAGAGTTACTAACCTGTAACCCAATATATTCCATTTACCTGTGGGTAATTAGATGCCTCCTACTATGTCAAGAAGAATGACATGATGCCAATGAGTGACTTGTACATGTATTATATTATTGAAGTTATTGCTTTTGCGCTCGCAGCCGCCAAGATGACTCGGATGAAGAAGAGGCGCCGAGTTCCTCCAAAAAGAAGAACAAGACGGAACTGAACCAGCTCAAGAAGAAACTCAAGCACATCATGAAGAAAGTGGTTAATTACACTGACGAGTGAGTGTAATGGATTTCCTTAGTTTTATTTGTTAAGCTATAATCTACAAGTAATATGAAATTAAGTTTGGTGTTTTGTTTACAAGAGAGGGTGTAAAATATAAGTGTATTTTGATTGTCGATAAATTGTTCTTCACGTCTAAAACGATCAGAATTTACCGCTGTCAAGTTGAAGATTTCTATTTATTATTATTACAGTTGGCTTACATGTCGGCGGCCTTTGCGTACACACGTTTACTACAAGTGTCACAGTTTTTAAATGATTTAAAACACCTATACCGTGTAAATCGTTCCTGACGACAGCTCAGTTTGTTCTGAAAGTGACGTTTCACTGAAATTCATATTTCAGTTGCAGTGAAGTGGTCGTTGGTGCGATGAATTGGTGCCTAAAAGTGTAAATTAATTGATTTTCGTCCTTGGTATTTATAAATCTACCTTCTTAGTGGCTAACAATTTATCTCAGGAATTTCTGCTCCCAACTTGAGTGTCCCTCGGTGAGCTGTCAGTCAGCTTCGTGGCGCGAGAGTTTGAATTTGAACTTTTAGCGGGAATTTTAAACCAAGTTGAGCACATTCATTAATAAAACTGCTGTTATTGTGTTTGTTTGTTAGTGAAGTTATCGTAGAGTATTTTAATATCTTTTAAATAGTGTTAATAGGGGTGAATAATGGATAAGTGCAAGACCTGTCGCCGTGCTATCCCATTAGGCGAGGTGTTGGCCTGTGTAGCCTGCAAGAAAAAGCACCACTACGCATGCCAGAATATCACCTCCAGGGATTATATGGCCTGTTCTGCCAGCCTCAAGTCTAACTGGAAGTGTGAAGATTGCGCTCGGGTGACTCGACGGAAGGGGGATGAGACGCCGGTCCGTGTGATCCGCGATGAGGGTCCGCCCTCCGGGGGCGACGCGTCGCCGCTTGCCGTGCTTCCTGCTGGTGTGCCTGCCTCAGTGGAGGACATCGCTCGGATGCTAGACTCCAAGATGCGGGCGGTCTCCGAAGCCATGGACGACAAATTGGAGCGGCTGATGACCGCCGTGAGGGACGAGCTCCGGGCTGCCACTGCCGCCTTTCGTGAGGAGCTTAAGGCTGTCCAGGAGAGTGTGGTTGCCTTGCAGGATCGGGTAGCGCAGCTCGAGCGGGGAAATGGGGAGCCCAGGGGTGATGCAGCTACCCTGATGGAGTCCGTTGAGCGGCTCAGGGCTGACCTTGAGGAGAGGGATCAACTGTTGCTCGCTGATGATGTTGAGATCTCGGGCATCCCTGAGGCCGAAGGTGAGTCTTGTGCTCACGTGGTTCTAGCGGTGGCGACCAAGCTTGGGCTGACCCTTGACGAGCGTGATGTGGTCTCGTGCGCAAGGGCGGGCCCGCGACGTGTTACTGCTCTCTCGTCGGGGGGGCCGAGGGTGCGCCCTCGCCCTATTGTGGTTCGCCTGGCTCGTCGGGTCGTGAGGGATCAGCTCCTTAACGAGGCGCGCGTTCGCCGTGGGGCGACGACAGCTGGCATCGGTGGCCTCCCCAAGCACGAGCCTGTCCGATTTTATATTAACGAGAGGCTAACTCGGCTTAATCGCGGCGTGCTGGGTAGGGCACGGGAGCTGGCGCGCGCGCGAGGATGGAAGTATGTGTGGTCTCGCGGGGGCCACGTGCTGGCTCGCAGGTCCGATGGCTCGCAGGTTTTTCTGTTGACTGATGAGACTGTTAATTTTAAGTTGAGGAAGCCAAAACCCAAGCCACAAATATTGTTTACACGTTCCCTTGGTTCTATCAGCCTTGATGATCTTGATGGGGTGTTGGCGGGGGTGGATTGGCAGTCTATGTCATTGTTGGGTGACGTGAATGAGCTGGTTGCTACCTATAGCTCCTATTTGCTGGGCATATTTGATAGCCTTGCCCCTGTCCGCAGGCTAATCATTAGGGACAAGATGCCTCCATGGCTCACTAGTAACGTTCGGGAGATGATGCGTCTAAGGGATGGGCGGTATAGGGTGGCTCGTAGAACTGGTTGTCCTGTGCAGAGGGCTGAGTATCTTACGCTCAAGAAACATGTGAAGGTCAGCATTGCTTCTGAAAAAAAGGCTTTCTTTAATACATTCATAAATAATAATGCTGGGGACCCGAAGAAACTTTGGCAAAACTTGAAAACGGTTCTGCCTTCTAGGGCTCAACATGATGTTTTGCCAGATGCCTTAAATGACCCTAACAAGTTAAATGATTATTTTTTAGATATACCTGTTGTAAATTCGAATACTATTGCAAGTAACTCATATATTAATTCTCTTAGTTTAAGTAGTCATAATAATAATTTTTTTGAGTTAAGCACTATCAATGACTTTGATTTATATAAGGTTATGAAATCGATCTCATCTAACGCTGAAGGCTGTGACGGAATAGTAATGGATATGGTGTTACGCACAATGCCAATGACATTGGATGTGGTACGTGCTATTATTAACGGCTCTATCACCAGCTCAGTCTTTCCTGAACAGTGGAAGTGTGCTGTGGTCCACCCCATACCCAAAAAGAGCAGTGTGGGCTCATTCGGTGACTTGAGGCCTATTAGCATCCTCCCCTACCTGTCCAAGTTGCTGGAAAAGGTAGTGTATGGGCAGACTCTGGGTTTCTGCGAGAGGAGTGGTTTGCTGCCCTCTCATCAGTCGGGCTTCCGTAGGGGCCATAGTACAGCCACCGCCTTAATGGATGTAGTGGATGGTCTCCTCACTAGTCGAGATCAAGGGTTTGGATCATTTCTAGTACTACTGGATTTTTCAAGGGCGTTCGATTCACTTAATATAGATCTCTTGTTGCAGAAACTGAGTGTATATGGTTTTAGTAATAATACAGTTAAATGGTTCTCTAGCTACCTGAAGGGTAGGTCTCAGGTGACAGTGGTTGCTGGAGCAGATGGATTGCATCGATCAGAGGTTAAGGCTGTGACTAGGGGTGTTCCTCAGGGATCGATATTGGGCCCTTTGCTGTTTCTACTATACTCTGCTGACATAGTGAGCTGCATGAAACACTCGCAGTATCACATTTACGCTGATGATCTGCAAATTTATATAAGCAGCAAAGGTTCTCATGAACGTGAAGCGGTTGATAGGCTTAACGAAGATCTTGCAAGAATTGATGACTGGGCACTTGTTAATTCTTTGGTGCTTAACCCTTCAAAGAGTGTGTACATGCTAGTAGGTACTAGGGCGCAGGTCCAGCGTTTAGAAGCTATTTCTGATAGAATAATACTTCATGGTGTGCAGATGCGTAGGGAGTTCTTGGTTCGTAACTTGGGGTTACTAATGGATCCTTCACTGAACTTTGAGGAGCACATATCAACCTTAGCCCGTGGTTGCTTCTATCGTTTGAAGCTATTATATGGAATTCGGCAGTTTGTGGCTGTGAATTTACGTATTCGATTGTGTGAAGCCTTGATACTGTCCAGAGTAGATTACTGTCTCACCGTCTATGGATCATGCTTGCTGCGCAGGTCGTTTCGGTTGCTTCAAAGGATTCAAAATGCATGTGCCAGATATTGCTTTCATATCCCACCTAGAACTCGTGTGACACCTTTCATTGATCGGGCAAACCTGTTGAGGATGGAGGCCAGACATAAGTTACATGTTGCCACAATGTTATTTGGTGTAATCAAGTGTGGTAGGCCGACATACCTTATTGAGAAGCTTGTCTGGCGTCAGGCGCGACGTGGTGAAGGTATTCGGAGTATTTGTCCACCTTTGACTGTGCCGGTCCATAGAACTACTGCTGGGTCGAGTGCCTTTAGGGTTATGGCTTGTCACATATATAATAACATCCCGCCGCCGATCAGGAATATTGGCAATAAGTCTGAGTTTCGCTGTCGTCTTTACGAGCATCTGCTGGCACTTCAGATCCGAGGATAGAGATAGATCCATATTTGGTCTTGTAAACAAAATAATAATAGCCTCAGAGTAGAGGAAAACATTCCCATCCTATAATCCACAATACAATTCCAATCTATAATTAATTGCCATGAAGGGTACAATACATTGATTTTTGCGATAATTTTACTCATATATGGTTCATATTTATTAGGCATAATATTAGATATTGTAGGTTAAGGTTAGTGTTGTTTTGTAGGTGAGTTATCAGTGTATGTATAGGTTTAAGTGGTTGTGTTCGTGTGGGCGTTTGGGTTGCCAACATGTTTTTTGGACCTGACTGAAACACAGCGCTGGTTACATGGACAACTGTGCCATGTTACTAGCATTTTAGCTGAGGCAGGTCCTTTTGCATTTGGCGTTGCACCGGCTTGCACAGGCCTTTTTAGTTTTAAGTTTGTTTTTTTCTTTGTTAGTATCTAAGTTTTGTATTATTGTTTAGGTTTTTGTGTTCGTCGGTGTAATGTCCTAATGTAAATAAATATTATTATTATTATTATTATTTTTGTTACTTAATATTGTCAAAATATTAAATTCGAATGACTAGATTTACTTGACAATCACTAGATAATAATTCTATCTATTTTCTATTGTATCAGGTCGGGAATCGTGCTGTCTGAACCTTTCATGAAACTGCCATCCAAACGAGAACTACCTGATTACTATGAAGTCATAAAGAAACCGCTCGACATCAAAAAGATTATGACTCGCATCGACGATGGAAAGGTTTGTGAATATTTTTATTATAATAATAGATAGACTCGGGATAAATACTAATGGTAATCAGATAGATACCTTTCTACCTGGCTAGTCGTAACTGTTTGAAGAGATACAAGGTATTGAGTGGTGCTCATTTTATTATTGTGTAAAGCTTCCTATACGTATATTAATGTATCTTAACTTAAGTATGAAATATTTAGATAAGTTTACGACCGATGAAAGTTTTTACATTAAGGACATTCAGAGACTTTGAAACCTAAAAATTGCTTAACAACTATAAAACTTTGTTCAACATTATATATCCTAATTATTTTCGGCGTATAAGTTAAATTTCTAATTTGATGACCAGTCTAGTAAATTCCATTATCTCACAGTTATAACATACAATACCAAGAACATATATACATAATATATTCACGCCTATTCGTCCCCAACAGGATAGGCAGAGATATCGATCGCCACCTGGAACGATCCTGACCAATATCTTTTCCTTGAATACCAAGAACCATAGGTATTTGTTTATAAAACTAACTAAAATTAACCCTGTTACAGTACAACGACATAGCCGATCTGGAGCGCGATTTCTTCACGCTGTGTGCCAACGCGCAGACTTACAACGAGGAGGCGTCCCTCATTTACGCGGACTCAGTGCGCCTCAGGAACCTCTTTATCGAGCTCAAGCGCAAGTACGAGAGTGGACAACAATCCTCTTCGGAGGAAGAGAATGTTGGTGAGTGTTTAGAACTGTAGTTTTCATACAGGAGATGTGTTTTTATAAGGTGGTGTGCTGGATGGTTTTGGAAGATTTCAGTTTGGTAATGAATATGTGTGATTGCAGTTTTCAGCAATTAAATTAGGAGATCCATTTTTATAAGGTGATGTGCTGGATGGGTTTGGAAGATTTCAGTTTGGTAATGAATATGTGTGATTGCAGTTTTGAGGTAAGGTTTTAAAGATTAAATGCTACACATTGTAACATTTATTAGAAATATAAATGTGATTAGCAGATATTATAACATGACACTATTACGTGATATGTTTATATTTTTGAAAGATTAATACTATTTTTAATTCGTTATGCAGCGGAAGAGGAATCTGATGCCGAGTCTAACCGCTCAGTGAAGATGAAGATTAAGCTGAAGAACAAGGCGAAGGGAACCCCCGCGAGGAAGCGTAACAAACGCAAATACGTCTTCGATGACGAAGATTACGAGGAGGATTAAACACGTCGCGTCGTATTTATTTCACAGCCCGTTTTAGATGTACTAAGTTTTTTTGCCTAGGTATCTTTTGATAACCTGTCTCTCATTATAATATGTAGAATTTCAATTCCTATATCCATTTATGGCTATAGTAAAGATTAATCAGTGTTACTTTATTTATCGAAGTTAAGTGAAACTTGTAGTAGTAAGCATTATTGTAATCAATCTTATCTCACTAATGAATTTATGGAATTTGAAAAACTATTATTTCTTGACATTATTTGTACGAAGAATTTATGTATGTAGGGATATAGTTTCGTTAGATTCAATATAATTGGTAGTGACAATCTCAATATGGAAATGATACAAATAAATATCTTGAAAAAAACATTAGTTTTTTATTTTTACCTTAGCCTTACGAGTATTCTTATATCTGTGGCCTTACTATAATACGAAACAAACAGGGTAATCCGTGAAGAACATTATGTCCAGTGGTTACAATTGTAGCTATATTTGCATATTTTTTCCGAGCTCATCTTGCAAATTATGTGTTTCAAACTTCCTTAAAGAGATCCACGCCATGTCAATGACAGAATTCAATACTTTTGCTACTAATTTAAAAACTTGAACTACTACTGAAGTTTAATTTTGCTAAATTGCATTAGTAGACTTCGGGCTCAGTAATTATTAGCTAATATTATTTGAAGTTGCAACAATGGTTAAAACAAATATTCACGTGCACAGAACATTGAGGATATATCTCCTAGGTCACTTAATAGCTTAAATATTGGAGTTGTGATGTCATATGGTGTATTGGTGATAAGTTGCTAGTCCATTACTCAATAGATACATTTGGCTCCAGTCTCCTCTTACAACACACCGTCATACATAGAGGTACTCACATCCTACCTAATATAAGACCTATATCTTTACGGATCTTATATATTCATACTGTTTTACTAGGCACATTTTTTGCAGAAGTGGTTTATAAAATCTTGTGCGTGTCCTAGGATCTATTAGTTAGGACTCGTGATAGCAAGCAGAATGAACCCAATGTGTAGATAAATTTTCCTGCCCTCGATGTTGCCGCCGTCACTAACACGCCACACATAGTAATTGTGTTTCAATCATCAAAGTACTTACTACTACAATTTCGGAACATCAATTGTTTTCTGCATCGAGAACGATTTGAATTTAGTTATACTACTTCATTGCAATCAATAATGATCGATTTTCCACATTCAATAAGTCGATAGTCATATATATGGGATGCTTGTGCAAATATGCATTCTTTGCTATAACATATCTATTTCTCTACAAAGGAACGGCCGTGCTGTGTATGAATGTAAGTAGTAAGAAATTAGGGTAGCTTTTTGGTTCAAGTGTAAAAAATGGCCATAAGTTGATTGATGCAGTGCTTTGTGACAAATATAGTTTTGGATTATGGGTAAAATAAAAGCAAGTGTCAGAATCGGATGCATTTAATTAAGAAATTAAGCATCAGCTTGAGCTTGGAGCTTCTTGATGAAGGTCTCCTTCTTCTGCTTGATTCTGTTCTTTCTTTCTGCAAGACTGAGCTTACGTTTGTTCCACCTCTTCTGCTTCTTGGCTGGGTCTTTCTTGCTATCCTTCTTCTTGTGGGATGGATCTGCACGGATGGCTTCATGTGCCTTCTTGTACAATCCTTCAATCTGAAAATAAAATTACAATTTCGTAAATTATGATGCAAAATATTCCTTATGGCTTGAATTGTATATGAACCTTTTCATCCAAATAGTATTTATTTAACTATATTTGTTGCAGCATTAGAAACTTTTATTAACAATACTATTAATAAAAGTTATGTTATAATGCATATTATTTGGTCCAACTTTGACACTGCTGTGTTTGACATACATAGCAGTAATTTGATTGGACGTACCAATGTTGGTACCCATTAACAGTAAGCATACAATAATATAGTGTCCTGAGCTATAGCCCACCCAGAAAAGGATAAAATGACAAGTGCATACGACGTCTTGTGTTTCTTGAGAACCCTTACATGATTGAGTTATATTGAGATTATTATTAGAGTAAATAAATACTTACAGCATCTGCATTGACTCCTAATTTGATGTATTTTCCAAATTGTCTCTTGTATGCGTCTTCATCTTCTTGTTCTAAATTACGCATGTACTCAGCTACATGGAGACCAAAGATGTGTGACCTGTTAATGTAAAATAAAAGTATTAAATTATACTTCTTTTCTAATAAACAATTAAACATCTTACATGGTAAGTAAGTTAAGAACATTAAATGTATTAAGAAACGGTTTAAAGTCTTTTAATAAAAAAGCTTTGGACAACCAAAATTCCTTCAGTTCATTTTGCTGTAATATGGCTGTCCGATCAACAATTAATCTGTCACTCGGAGGATGAATACAGCAATCAAAATTCCTTACCATTTATAACTGTGTATTACTAAACCATCACTTACCGGTGAACTTCTGCGTTGAATTTCTTTGATTCAGCATCGTAACCAGGGAAACGTTTTGTGGAGTGCGGGACATGAAGACCACCATCAACTGCTCCCTTCATCACACCAAACACACGAGCTCCAGTAGTTGTCCTTGCAAGACCAACATCCAGGTAACACCTACAAAACAAAATTACCTGATATACATACACAAAAGATATGAGAATCTTTCATAAATAATGTCTTTAAATTATATGTTTTCTTTTTCCTAGTAATTAAACCTGAAATTTTTGTTAATTTATAACTATTGCTGAACTATAAACTTCTAATACAAACCTGAAAGCACCTGGTCCCTCAGATACAGGTTCTACATTATATTCATCTCCATTCACATCAGTTGTACCAGTGTACAGTTTGTCTAAGCCAAGTTTCTGCAGGAGTCTCCTTGCCAACAGAAGACCTGTGCAGTATGCTGCGGCATAGTTGGTCAAACCTGCCTGCAAAACAATAAAGACTGTTTCAATTATCAAAAGCCCAGGTAATGAAGGTGAATAAAGTGTAGGTTTGAAAATCAGCTAAGAACATAATTCAACAGAAGGATGTGTATTGTACGTACACTTCAGACCGCCCGTTCTATATCATCATAAAATAGATCGTTTATTCAAGATTATTTAACTTTGTAGTGAGTTTTCCCTTATCGGCTAATCCAAATATTGAATGAGCTACAAGATTGATAATTACCTTAATGCCATACTTGGGCAATTCGTGAGAGTAAGCTGCGCATACAATGTGGTCGCCCTCAATACGAGAGTATGCAACCTGGCATGTGACATCCTTGTTTGACAATCTCACGATAAGACGGTATTTGGGCGTATTGTACTTGTTCTTGTCCTGAAAAATAAATTATTACATTACATGACAATTCAGTGATGTGGGTGTGGCTAAGATGGGGAAAAAATTCATGCTGAAGCAGCAAGAATTAATGAATGTTGCTATTGATTTCTAGAGTAAAGGACATTTTGAGAAAGTCAGCCGACTGTGAATACATCCACACTAGGGGTTATGTATGAGCAACTTACAATTGTGAAAAGTGGGGTTGCTGTGACTAACTTCTTTGCAATTGCAAAGATGGACACTCGAGCCTCACACTATCACGCAAACCATAACAAGTTTATGTTGTTAAAAAAAGGTAATTTATAAAATTAAATTATATAAATACCTGAACAGTCAATCTTTTGCGGGCATAGTAGTCGGTTTTACCTTCACGACGCCTCTTGTATTTGACTTGGTACCTTTTAAAGTACTGCTTATTCTTCACTACTTTGACGAAAGCCTGTAAGAGTAATAAATCAAGTATAGTTCTTATATTAGGATAAAATGAAAACTACTAAAATTTAAGAAGGTATCAGAGACACTTTATAAGCATAGGTACTGCAGTCGAAATTGGGCAGGCATAAAAGATACGTAAAACACGACACTAGTATGACACACCCAAAACTCCTGAAGCATCAGATGACGCGCATGTGTCGGTATTTCATCATGATAGTAGTATAGCTGATTTAAATACTTTAGAAATAACTTAGGTTATCTTTCGCTATTCATGTTCCACATAGCACCGAAGAGTATGTGGGAAATGGTTTTCAATCCGAAGAAATCTCAATAATCGGCATTTATATTTGTAAGCAAAGAAGTGCTAGACCAAACAAACACTATATTAAAGAAAATAGGTGATATATTTATAATTTACCTTACCATTTTAACTTAAAATCGGCTTAAAATACGCGGCCCACACAATACGCCCTAACCTGAAATCAAAAAGAGCTTTTTTACATTGAATTGAATTTACTGTCACAACAGTTGTCAACTAAGTGACAACGTGACTGACAAGATGGTATGTGTTGCCATAAATAAATAAATAAATAGAACCTAGTTGGTATAAATTATCATTTTTAAGCAACATTTAATAGAATTCACAAATCATTATTATGAACAATAACTAAGTTGCCATGCCTATTTTAAGTGGTCAGGTTAGGTTAATAACGATTTGTCTATTATTCACTGATATTCTTATTATTGTTTATATATTTGTTCTCAAACCCCAATGAATTCTATTGGGCGGTAGTATCACAACCCTAATATTCCTCCTAACAAGTGACGAATGTGATATAATAATAACTCAGAGGTTCTGTCCACCCCGACAGGTGTTAAATGACATGAATGTTTATGATTTTTTCTGTTTCTACAGAAAACTTATTTTTTTCAAATAATATCGCTATGCAATGTTCATTATCATTATTTTTAAGTAGCTAGCTATTAAGTTTTCTTTTTATTTAAGTAAGACATCGATATAAATAAAATAACTCTTTCAACATCCTTAACACTTTCATTCAGCTCGTTCAGTTACTCACTATGGCTTCCTCTTATTCCTACCCAGAATTATTTTTGGCGGGTTTTATATTTACTTTGCCTTTCCTTTATGACAAAAGTAGTGTATTTAGATATTACTTTAAGTTTTTTCTTTATTACGCTTTTGTGTTATTAACATGCACGGTTTTAATGCCAGTGGTTCTTATTTATCCACGAGATGTTACGAACTTGGTGTAAGTTATTGATTTTTGTAAACTCAACCACCTAAGTGACATTGGCAATTCATTTGATGAAGGAAACTCTTAATACTGACCTTAGTTATTGATTAAATAATTAAAATATTTGGGACGTATAAGATGGTTCTAGTTTTTCATGAAATATATTCAATCATTGTCCACCAACTTTTCGTCCGCTAAAACAGTTGCCAGATATATTTAAACATAATGATAAATTTAGATCGGTCCGAATGGTTAACCATAAACTTAAGTTTGTAACTAGCTATGTAAAGTATGAAGATATGAACTCGGGAAACATGATACCTATCTCTTTTACAGACAATATGAAGTTTATACTAATATACTTTATAGATTATAAATAAACTTAAGTAACTCAGTTTTTTTTTTCATTTCACGTATCATATTAACTCTTTCACGTAGACATGAAGATACTACCTCCACTATGCGTATCACTTTGACCTTTTATATGCATTTATTTCAGTAGTTATATGCTTCGCCATTCGCACTTTGTAACTCCACATAGTATTATCTATAATAGTAAGTTTTCCTGTATAAGTAAAACAACTTAGAGTAAGGGCTTTTGGTGGAATGGTTGGAGAACTTGTCATATTTCTGTACTGGATTGGGGTATCATAGAATTGAACAACCAGTTAAGCAGCGTATAACAGTCCACTGCTCGAAGTAGGCCTCCCCAAGGGAACGCCACAAAACCCGATTATTTGTGACCCTCCGCCAGCCATTTCCTCCTTCTTACGGTCATCGGTCCAACTGGCAGTGGGGTGTCATAAACTACATTTGAGAATCGCTTTACTCCAAAGGTCGTGGTCCTTTCTACGACAGACGTCACACTGAACACTAATTGATTATGTCTGAAACTTTTTAAATTTTAATAATCAAACCATGCCTATCTTTCTGTGTTCGATGTAAACCGTAACTTTAATATCTAATATTGTGAGGGTATTTCCATTTACTTGAAATTCATTAAATTTTTTTCTCAGGAGTTTTATTATTTCATGGTTTTCTCTATACATGGTCCGCATGCATGAGAATATTAATTGAAGATATATTTTTTCAGAGTTGCTTCCAGATTTTGCCGATATGCCTCCTATATAGTTGGAATAGAATGGGAAATGCGAGGTCTGGAATTCTGGGAAAATGAAGAAAGTTGTATTGTGATATCTAATCACCAAAGCTCGCTAGATATACTAGGTAAGTCTATTTGTAGTACCTCTGAACTCACTTCAACACTTAGCGGTAATTTAACGAATTTCATTTATGATGTTCAGTTACATTGATGCAAATATCATTAAAATTCACTATTACCGTGGCAACAGAACTATCGGGAATACCTATATAATTAAATTTGGTACAATCAATCAGCCCATACTAGTCCACTGCTGGACGTAGGCTTCTCCAAGGGTACGCCACAAAACGCGATCATTCTTGGCCCTCATCTAGCCACTACCAGCGACCTTCTTGAGGTCATCGGTCCACCTCCTCCTAATTTGGTACCTTAAGTACCTACCTACTAATTTTGAGTTTTTTATTACCTTCAGGTATGTTTGAGATGTGGCCTACTATGAAGCGGTGCACCGTTGTTGCGAAGCGGCCACTGATGTTCGCCGGGGCATTTGGCTTTGGAGCTTGGCTCTCAGGCCTCGTGTTCATCGACAGACTCAAAACAGAAAAAGCAAGGCTGCTTATGAAGGAAGCTACGGAGAAAATTGTCAAAGATAAGGTAAAGTAATAGATTTTAGGTAATAGATACATGAACCTACACCCATACAGAGTAACAAACTTATCTAATTTGGTGAAAATGGGAATAACCTACTAATTTTCATTGCTCTGTAAAGGGTTAAGAAACAAAAAAAGATCGAAAAAGTAAATCGTGAACAATAAAGGCTACAAAAGCGCTATTGGCGGATTACTATTGAAATCTAAATGAGTTAGCAATATACGATAAATTGTTGTATGATTCCAGACCAAGCTATGGATCTTCCCCGAAGGAGCTAGGTTCAATAACGGCAGTATACAGCCGTTCAAGAAGGGAGCTTTTTATCTCGCCATTGATGCGCAGATTCCGTTAATGCCAGTCGTCTTTAGCCAGTACTATTTCCTTGACAAAGAAACGAAAACGTTTGAACCAGGTATGTACGAGTAGTCTTACATTAAAAAACTAAAGTTATTCCAACTTTAAAAATTTACGCAACACGTCTCTTCAACTTTGTGGTTTGCAGTGGTTCTCGTGGCTATGATATTAAGGAATAGATGTTGTATGAACTCATTTTTAACCAGATAGTTGGTATCCATAGTGATGAAAAGTATTTCAACCTAGATCCGAGTATATCCTGAAATATACATTTTCGATGATGTTATTCTGCAAAGGATTTGGATGTGTATATAAGTTATTAAATTGTACTATATTAGTTAATATTTATCTATATTTTTATTATAGGTAAGGTTGTTATAACAACTCTGCCACCGATCCCTACGAAAGGTTTGAACCGAGATGATTTGCCAGCTCTCTCGGTCATGATACGGCAACAGATGATTGACGTCTTTCACGAATCTTCAAAGGACTTGGTTATGCAGAAAAAGATTGCAGTTTGAGGGAGTCACATGAAAATAGCATTTATTTTGTATACTATGTATAGTCATAAATGTTTTAAGATGGCAATATCTTTGAGGAAATCAAAAAAGGCATTTTATGGAATAGGTTTTATAGCATGCAATAAATGTTTGATAGATTATTAATGTTTGAAACAATATATTGGCCATATTTGGGTTTATTGCAATAAAAATAAAATTCGTTGTACAACTGCTACAACATTCGAATTACTCTGATATAATTAGAAAATAATGAATGTTGGTGCTACACTATTATTTAGTCCCCTACCATAACCGTCGGTCAGGATCAATCTTTATATACGCATAGCCGGTATTTGAGGACTTATAAAAACCTTGTCACTTAAACACCTTTGGTGTGTCTATTTTGTTAAAAAGAAATTAAATAACATTTATCAGACTTATACAAATGACTTGGTGAAGTGTCTTTGTAACTAAAATTCAATTTGTAATGCTAACATAACTTAAAAGGATATGTATATAAATATTGCATTTGTGCGTTAGTACAAAGAGGGTACCGAAAGAAAACGCCGAGTTTGATATGTGTTTATTTATTGCATATTTGAATAAATACTCTATATACATTAGATGTCGTCACTTACAAAGAATGTACGTAAATTAATGAATGAAAATATTGTAAATCCTGTGTTCGGTTTTGGTTACAATCGTTATTCAATGGAAGTTCATTGTAAATAATAGCGAAATAAATTAAAAGCATTTCAATAAAACTACATTATAATTATGGGTATTTGTTTCTCCATACAGATTCTCGAGATACCTAAACATAATAACTTCTCTTGAGTTTCTTGTCTTCCATCATATAACCCAATAGTTTGAGTACGTCTAACCAATCAAGAATCAACAATCTGTCCATCACCGAACAAAGGCTTTAAAATAGGAATCCATTAAAATAAAAGTACATTTAAATGTGACAAAGTTTGGCTTGGCCACTTTATTTTGAAAAGGCTGTGTACCGAGTACAGAATTGTACTCGTAAATTAATTTCAATTATGTTGTTAAAATTAGATAGCGATTTAATTTATAGACTTATAATTACTTGTTATATATTAATATATTGCACTTTAAGATAATAAATAATTACGAAATTACAATCTATTTATTTCAGTTTCTTACCCAACAGATATAATATGATTCTGTCATGTTCTCAGGGGCCAGAATTCCTAAAGTGCTTCTAATTTCTGAGCTGCAAGTCTCAATTTAGGATTTCATTAGTAAAGTAAAAGAAAGGTAGATAGTTTAGTTCAAATAATCGCTTTCTTGCACAAAACTGATATTATGTGCTTATGACATGCAGTAGGAGTTACGTCTATTATAGGAACGTGATGCCGAAAGGCCCCGAGAAACAAATGACGTATACATAGTAAGGTGAACACATAAGCTTGTGCGTTTTAGATTCCTGATTCAATAAAGTGAATACTAGCTTCGGTAGTTTAATACCTACTTAAACAAAATAACCACATAAATATAACATTAAAATAATAACTCAACAAAATCTCATTATTACTATAAAAAAACGACAAAATACAATACAATAATACGCAAAATTAATTCTATTTACATATTATCTAAATCCAATTATAAAATGGCTACTATATACAAATATTTTATGCACGAGAGTGGAGTTTATTTTCTGAACAATGTCTGTTAAGTGATTAGGTAATCGTATACTGTTGAAAAATACTTTTGGATAAAGTATGCTCACAGACCAATACACAACCGTTGGAAAATCTGTTTTCTGATAAACGACCACGAGATCTATATAGTAGTGTCCGTTTCACACATAATACCGTTTATACTCAAATATAATATATGGGATATTACCAATGGATGACACATCGTAATATAAAGATCCATTCTAAGTCACTAAACCAATACTTTTAAGAATGAGGCTCTAAATTGCAAGCACAATATGACTAAAATACATAACCGTAGAATTGAATATCTGACTTTTACCTACATTATTTGCGACAAAATATCACACTACTTCAGAATAGAAGAATTAATGGAATGTATGTTGCTCACTAAATACCTACCTTTCAATCAAATAATACTCATTGTATTGTAAAATTACAATTAATTTCGATACTTGTAAATATTCAATGTTGGTAACCTAATCACTCCAGTTATCATTCCATCCTTCGACAGCTTCATCGTTAGCGTCAGGTACGAAATTCAATTTGCTGCTAACTGCGCTACTTTCGACAGAGGAAACCTCAATAACAGCAGGTTTTCTCAATAGTTGGTTTCATATCAGCAAAAA